>VXAK01010351.1:0-25321 GCA_013399435.1 Arenaria interpres | reverse complement strand
TAACAAAAAGCTAAACTGAACATTGAAAGGAAAAGGTAGTCAGACATTAGAATTTCAGGGAGCATCTTTTTTCAGAGCTAAGTCTCAAAATAGCAGGGAATCAGAGAAGGAGAAAAAGTTCAGAGAAGGCAGACAACGATAATTAAATGCTTACTACAGCTTTTGAATAAGGATCAACTAAGGAAATTCCAGCCTAGGAAGTCCTTGAGTCAGAAATTATTGCTGGGAGACACTAGGAGGAAATATGGTCAGATGAATCCTCCAGTGTAAGCTCTTTCCCAAGAATCTGCTTTCTGTCAATGTCAGATATGGGATACTGAGCTGAATGGACCTTTTCCATCATCAAGTATTCCTGCATTTGTAAGACCAATAAATGTAACCCAGAAAGAAAATGTACAATAGCAATCAAACTGGTTCTCATTTGTCACTTTTACCTATCCATACATTAGACAGGTGCTTCCATTTGCAGGAAAGTTCATTCTTTATTGCTTTCAGTTCTGTGTGTGTCTGTGTGTGTGTGCATATATATACATACACATATTTATATGTTTGTGTATCATAGCGGGTTTTGACTAGTTTGGGGTTTTTCTTGACTTTTTTTTTTTGACTGCATGTCATACCTGGTTTTGTGTCACACAAACTTACTCTGCATCAAATCATTTTTATTAATATAAAAGAATTATATAGTAATTTATTTTAATTTCCTGAAATTCAAAGAAATTAATCTAATCTACTTTAATGACACCTACCTGGATGAATTAAATTTCAACTGGATTTTGATTAGAAGGAGATGACTAGAGGGGCTGCCACTAAAGGAGAACAAAATAGCCAGCAATACTGCCCTAGAGAACTGTGAACAAACCACTAGCCAGAGGGCAGCACTGCTCCATGGCATTTTCAGTGCCTTTGTGATTGTAGCATATTTTACCATATACACTCTGAAGACTTATGTCTTTGATGCTTTTGTCCTCTTGCAAAAGCATTCTCTAACATGTCCTACCTTACAATTTCCTGAAATCCTTGCAAGTGTTAAGTCAGAGTGTATGTTTAGGGATGCTCTATGTAAAGATGAAGAGAGAGTTCCCAATAAGTTAAAAATAAATATGATAAATAAAAGTTCCTGAAAATAACACATAGCTCAAATAGAAGGTTACAAAAGTGCAAGAAATCAATTTTTGCGTAGCAAAACATGTATACCTTCCCTACAGCAGAATGTAAATATATGACACAGTTCTGACCTGGACATTAATATGACAAATAAACTGCTGCTGAACCATAAATCTAATCATACTTTCATATGAACATGCCTATGTGCAAACAGGAAAAAGAAAATCAAGGTTTGTGAGACAGCATATATAAAAAGCTCACATTACAATTGAGCAAAGTACAAAGAGCTAGATACTTCAGAGATGTTTCAGATAAGCATCCAAAAAAAAACCCCATTAGAGAATACTTACACTGAATTCTAAATCATTTTTGCAGCCCATAGTTAATTGGACATCTTACTTCCTAGGCTGTATAGCAGTTCCTGAGTTGTTTCCAAATTGTGGCACATACATCTATGCTTAAATTCCACTGCTTTGAATTTATCTTTTTCAAGTTCTGTTTTAGAAATGTGGCTGACCTGGCAGCTCCTGCCTGCTTGATGTTACTAAGCTTTAATTCTGAAGAGCCATTAAAATTCTGCTTGCTCTACAGTCCCTCACCTCACTGCCACAGGCTCACAGAGAATGATTGTGGAGGGAAACTCTGTCTGAACACCTAAAATCCAGGAACAACCCAGCTGGAGTTCAAGTCTCCATTTATATTTTCCTACAGTGAGAGTAGAAAATGATGTATACACATGAAAATAAATACAGTTGAAACTAATGCTATGAAATAACATAATAGCATTTTGTACTTACATGATAGCTAATCATCAAAGCATTTTGTACTTACATGATACCTAATCATCAAAGCATTTTATACACAGTATTTAATCTTCAAATTACTTCTTCTAAAGGTATCATCTTCCACGTTTTCCATACAGATAGAACCATGCTAGTGGTTAAGCAATGGATTTTCAAAAAACTAAGTTTACATTAGCACTTTTAAAACCAAAATGTTTATGTAGTAACAATGGTTAGGTGTAAAGGAAATACAGAGCACATACCAAATACAAAAACTGAAAAAGAGTAGAAACTACATTTACTTCTATTGAAGATGAAAAAACCAGCCCATCTGCCTCAGTGGTAAACCACCAGAAGACAGAAAATGGAAAAAGTAAGGATTACTCCAGCTACCTTGGGCTAAAAGATCTGGACATCAGTGAAATGCCTAATGTCAGTCTAACTCTAAGGAATGCTAGTTGGAACACACTGTAAATACATTTAACTAAAAGACCTGCCAGTTCCTTTATATTTAGAAGGGCTTTCCTCACACATCAGCAGTGTCAGCAGAAAAAGTAGCATTTGGGAAACCGTCAGCCCTTTATTCAAGAGCATCTATCAATAAGCACATAATTGTCTTTGTGTCAATTCGGCCTAAAGGAAGTTCTACTTTATAAAATGACTTGTTAATCAATTCTTTACCAGATAAGAGAATTGCAACCCTCTGAAAACCGAACATTCAATTTGAACTGTCTGCAATCTTGAACTTCTGGACACTGCTGTTTATGAACTTTGGAAGGGGAGGTTAAAAATATTCTTCTAAATCCTTAGAATTTAGAAGCACAAATTAACGCAATGTATGTGCTTTATTGGCCTTCCATGAGCTCCAGTGCTCCCAGAGCACACTCAGAAATCCTGATGCCTATGCTCACAGGTGCTCAGCAAAGGAATAATTTATTGGAACAAGAAAAACAAGATTTCAGTTGTGACAAGTAAACAGAAGACCTGGGCAAGGAAAATATTTCACTTATTGGAAAATTCAAAAAATTCTGATTTCTACCCCAAATAAGAAAAAAAAAAAAAAAGAACCCACTGTCAAAATCTTAAAAATGGTTAAAAACGGATATTTTTCCATCTCCTGGCCTTTGTAAGTCTCAGAGTTTTATATGAAAATTTTTTCATTGTGAGTTATTGATCAGATGTTCGCTACAAATCAGAGACCTTTTGCAGCACATAAATTTGGACAGTTTATTTACATTTCTATTTTCCTCTCACAGGATATTACAGTTATAAATAGTCAAACAAGGAAAGCTGTCTTAGCTGCATTAGTTGCTCTAGGTAACTTTTTTTTTTTAATCATCGTTTCAACAAAGCAGAGTACTGTAACTCAGAAAGAGTGATAACACTAAAACCTTGCAGCGGTAAAATGTTACTTTTAACATTATTTCCACATCTAATCAGAATACTTTCTCCTTTCCAAACATTTTCCTCCTTATTCTTATTTTTGAATGAGGAGGATGCTCTGCCTTTTCCATATTGCTTGTAAAAGCAAAGTGTTCAGTCAGGACTGAAGTTAAAGCTGCTTCACAAGGGAGAGAGAATGTTATTCTACTGTATGCATTAATTCAGTTTTCCAGAATATTTTGAAGGGTGACTTTGAGATAGGTAAATGACAATTAGTGCTTGTTCAGGAGACCAAGTTGCTTACCAAGATCCCCTGGTTTTATTTATATATTTTAGAACCACAGAGAGTTATTCACATATAATGACATGATATATTTAATGCTGTGGTCTACACAATGTTTTTACACATGTAGGATGCTATATAAAACAGGTAATAGCCTACTGCTTCAGAATAATGCTGTACGAATACGATCTATGGGAAAGTACACAACATTAGAAAGCCATAGTAGGTACATTGAGTATGTGGTTAGAGCACATTAAGTCTTGCTGTGCATTATTAACAATTTTCTTGCTTTACCTCTGATCATGGTCTAAGTTCATGTGACCTCAAGTGATTTATTTGTAGGAACTTTAATGACAACTGTTTACCTTCATATATTCGTTAATATCAGAAGCACAAGTGGCTACATGAAATTGAAAATATAAAATGGACAACTGTAATTTCTTGGTGAATTTGGTGCAATAAATTAACATGCAAGGAATTTGCAGTAAGCTGCTTTTATGGAAAAATCAATAAACACTTGTAATAAAAATGGTAATAAGCATGATAGTTCAGTAAATAATGAAAAAGGTGGATTATATGTTTTATTGGACTAATTAAGAAAAGCTTCATAGGATCAAATGTTCTCATCAAAATTAAAGAAATTCCTTTTTGAAAGAGTCATGAAAATAATTTCAATTTTCTTACTGAACTCAGTGAACTAGCGTAAACTCATTGAACTGTAGTTGTTCAACAGACTTTATAAGGTTTATATTCTTTTAAATGAGATTTTCATTTGTTTAAGTTGTAAGCTACGATGTCTAAAAAAAAAAAAATAATTCCTCACCTAAAGTCCTTCATGAGTACAAATATTCTATAATGTACTTGGTAGATGTATCAAAAAAGAAATATCACAGATTTTTAAAAAACATATTTCTAGATTAGGGGAGCTTTTCTCTGTCAGAGAGAAGTTTTTTGCCTGGATCAGTGCCCAGCTATGACTTAAGATATACATTCAGCCTGGAGCAAGCACATAAAAGAGTGAGAGTTTTCCAGTTTTATTGGATAGGGTAAGAATTACATCTTTGCTTTCACTTAAATATGCACTTAAAATGTTTTGCTGAATCAAGGTGGAAACAGCTACCCAGAAAGTGTCTTACCTGCTCCCAATTAGTTTAATAACAACTGTCAAGAACTCCAAGTATTCTGAGAAAACATTTACCCTGTCACCCTTCTATTTCATGTTTAGCTGTTAGTGATAAAGTATATTCCTGTACATCCACAGTTTCAAATTATTTTCTTTTAATTAGCCTTACTCAAAACCATCTGTGACCAATAGAAATAACAAGAGTTTCAACTTCTTTTCATCATGCAGCCTGAACTTTATGTATCTTGTCCGGAAGACCAAATGTTTATGGCACATCTTGTCCTAATGCCTCTCAAAACCATTAAGTCTCTTCTGACATGTAAGAAAACTAAAGGGCTAAAATAGACTACCTGTAAGATGCAGATGTCTTTGAAGACATGTAACTTTTACTCAGATGGAAGTTCAGATTGTGGTTTCTTACTTTCATGAGTGCTAGAACTTCTCAGATTTACATTTCCTCAGTTAAAGTTTTAATTTAATTTTATCGGGTGACTTTTATTTTTATGCTGGAGCAAGGACCAGCTTAATTCTTGCCTGGATGGGCTAACTAAAAGAGGTAAAAGAGAACGTGGTGTTATACATGAAGAAGTAAAACCACATCCCAAACCTTGTTTCGATTGCCTTATTACACAAATTCACATTCTCCCAAAATCCTTAGCTATTTCATGCACCAGGCACACCCTAGCTATGCATTTAATCCTGTATTTAATACAGCTGCGGGCAGTCAGATGTGGGTTTCATACCTTGACAAAGTTTACAACTAATCATGGGCTAATTTTATCTCTGACGTGGCTGCTTTGCCACATAGCACCTGATTGTAAATCACTGTAGCTGTTAGTTTACCAGTCAAACAAGAGGAAGCAGGAACTGGGAGCATGCAACTGGCTTTAAAGTTTCTCACAGGACTATTTTTTGCTGCTGTAAAAGGAACAGTCAAACACAGGCATAACTAGAAAAATCTAGCTGTGAGTCTGACCTTCAAGTATGTTTCTGGCTGCTGTGAAGAGTATTAGCCATATGGGAAACTCCAGTTGCCTTAAGAGGAGGACAGGCCTGTGCAGAGCAACCGCAGGGACAGAGAAATGGATACCTCGGTTTCATGCTAGGTATGTACATCATGCCCTTACAACAAAACCTGGGTTTTGGCCAAGAGAAAGAACTGCTCTATTAAATGTAATTAAATCTTGGTTGGAAATGTCAAGTATTGCTAACTTGAGCCTCTTAGGTGGTTTAGCCCAAAGAAAACAAAACCCACAATAATAACAGAAAACCCTTATATTTGATTTTTATGAAAAAAGCATTTTCCACTGCAGCAAATATTCAAGGAGTTGTACAGACAATAAAGGAGAATGTATTTCAGTGCAGTCTAGTCTGCAAGGAATATAAATTAGGTTTCTATAGCTTTGAGTCTCAAAATCACATATTCAAAATCTGTAATATTTTTAATTTTGCCCATAGTATTATTGTCTAATTGTCTACAATGTCCCCCCAAATTAATACCAAAATGTCATTATAGTCCTTTGTAATCAACTTTCTTTTCATTTTGATTAGCTTCATTCTTGGCCCAATCCATGGCCATTTAGTTTAATGAGAGTTGGAATGGGCTCATAATTTGCCAGCTGTAATTTTCTAAGTACTGTTTTTTTCCAAAATACTCTGTTTTTCTTCTCGTAGGGATATATATGCTTTTAATCAACACCATGTTTTCTCTAAATCATGTACTAAGTGCCATTATATATCAACAATTAGGAATCCACATGGCTTAAAGTACTGTAGTTATTTCCACAGTCTTGTTTAAAAATAGAAAGAAAAACGTCCCTTTTCACAGAGATACATTTTTGCATAGGATAGTTAGTACAGTAATGAGGAATTTTTAAAAAAAGACAGCAAACATGATTTCTAATTGCTTCCTGGTAAAACATTGAAAACACACACACACACATTGAAGAGTCACTAGCCATTCTAGGATTGTGAAGTCTATACATCCAGTTCAAAAAAATTTTAAATATCTTTTTACTTTTCCCATGTAACATTTTAAAATCTCATTCACCTTAATGCTCTAAATATAGCTATATTTAAATGAAGTTCATAACCATGTTACTTAGGCTGTTAATCTACAAGTGCCTCTTCTATTATTACATAATCTCTATTAATCAGTGTATTCCATAATGTATTATTCAATCTGTAGAATGAATTGGGAGGATTATAACTAGAAAATAGTGTGGGAGTTTATTTCAATATTTTTTCTTCCCTTACATAGCAGCTTACTAATATAACTGGAGTTTAGTTTCTGTTATTAAAACTTAGTCACATCACCTGGTAAGACCTTTTTCGTTTTTTCCCCCAGAATCCTTCAATTTTTCAATGTTTTATATGTGGTCAAGGTAACATGCTCTTCTTTATAAAAGTGATTTGCTATCTTTTGCAGTCTTGCAAGTATTGTTCACGTGAATCTTCACCTTCTTTATTAATTTCATTTAGTAAATTCACAGATTCTCCTTTACATAATTCTTTCACTCAGTGTAATAAATTATCTTCCCACATATTTTTAAGTTTTGGCTTAGTTTTAAGCTCTCCGGTGTGTTGGAATAATCTTTATTAACACAGCTGTAACAGATGTAAACAAAACAGATTGGAAATCTAGTATTTTGGCAGTAAGACACTTGACATAAGACTTGGAACACACATTTCTTATATGGTTCTGAAAACACACTCTATGCTAATCTCACCATGACAGAGTTGATTACATTTTATAGCCTAAATAAAGGCCTTATTCACTTTATTTGGTTTACATGGCAAGGTTTTGGTAGTGGAGGTGCTGCAACAGTGGCCTCTCTGAGAAGACACCAGAATCTGTCCCCCTGTTCAACAGAGCCAGTTCTACCCAGTTCCAAGAGAGTCCTGCCACTGACCAAAGCAGAGCTCACCAGCACGGTGGGCTTTAAGATACTTAGGAAGGGGTAAAAAATGCTGCACAACAGTAGCTGGGAGAGAGGAACAAGAATATGCAAGAGAAACAACTCTGCAGACACTAAGGTCAGTGAAGAAGTAGGAGAAAGAGGTGCTCCAGGAGCCAGAGCGGAGATTCCTTTTCAGCCCGTGGAGACCATGGTGATACAGGTTGTCCCCCTGCAGCCCATGTTGGTTAACAGTGGATCAGATATCTACCTGCAGCCCATGGAGGACCCCCTGCCAGAGCAGGTGGATGTGCCATGAAGAAGGCTGTGAATGCATGGGAAGCCCATGCTGTGGGGCTAGCTCCTGGCAGGAACTGTAGTCTGTGGAGAGGAGGCCATGCTGAAGCAGGTTTTCCAGCAAGACCTGTGAGCCTGTGGGTACCCCATGCTGGCACAGTCTGTTCCTGAAGGACTGCACACCATGAAAGGGACCCATGCTGGAGCAGTTAATGAAGAACTGCAGCCCGTGAGAAGAATCCATGTTGGAGAAGTTAATGAATTACTGTCATCTGTGGGTGGAACCCCACTCTGGAGCAGGAGAAGAGTGTGAGGAGGTGTAATGAACTGACTGCAACCCTCATTCCCCATCCCCCTGAACTGCTCAGGGGGAGGTGGTAGAAAAGTTGGGAATAAAGTTCAGCCTGGGAAGAAGGGAGAGATGCGTGGAAGGTGGTTTTACATTTCTTCTTATTTCTCATCGTCCTACTCTGTTTGATTGGCAAAACATTAAATCTGTTTCCCAGAGACAGTTCTGGTTTGCCCATGGCAAACAGTTAGACTTGATGACCTTAAAGGTCATCTTCCAAACGAAACGTTGCTATGGATCTGTGATTCTAGATACAGTTTTCAGCTGATTCATCCACTGGAGGAATTCCTCTTGCTCCTTTTTTAGCTGCACAGCCACATGGGTTTGGGTAGAGGAAAGGAAGATTGGATTCCCTGAAGTACAACTAGTCTGGGGAATATTCCTTTTTGCTGTTGAAACATACACAGCTTTTACTTAAAGTGCTTTGTTTACTTGTTTCTTTTAATTTTATTTTAATGATTTACATTAACTAGTAAAGTAAGGAAGAAACTAGTTTGTTGAGAACTTTCTTCCCACACTTTTCAAGGGTTTGGAAGGGTTTGTGCCCTACAACTCCCTCTAGATCAGAAACCTGGCAGAAGAAACCATAATCATAATATAATGCATATCTCAGTTCAGAACATCCTCTGCTCATGTCCTCAAAGTTTTGTTTTAGTTTAGTACTAAAACAGGAAGACATAGGCTCATTTCTGTGATTTGGAATATTCTCCTAATTTGATTTTGGTAGTAGGTAGGAGATTAGTAAATAAGGGTAAAATGGGTCATAAATTGAGATATTTAGCATCCACATCTCAATGCAATATTCTTTTTTATTTATTCCAGCTGAGGGAGAAGGAAATACTTTCTAAGTTTTTGTCCTGATGAATGCAAAGTCTAAAACATAGGGTGGCTGGAAGTAAAGGTAAATGCAAACATTTCATTTGCTGCTCAGTATACAACTATGTTTCTCGAGTGATATTGACCTCATGTTATTTCCACTGAGTATCTGAATTGTTTATTACCAGTCCTCAGATACACTGGCCAATGTTTCTACAAGATGAATCTTCTTTTGTTATTTTCTGCCAGTATCCTAACTGGTCATCACAGCATTTCTCCACTGGAGATCATAAGGCACGTTTCACCACAATGATGTTAATTCTGTTCTAGTTCTTCAATGACAGTGTTTGTATTGATCCTTATGGCACTCAAAATATGTTATCTATGCCAATGAATGTGTAAATAGAATCATAGAATGTTTTGGGTTGGAAGGGGCCTTAAAGATCACCAAGTTCCAACCCCCCTGCCATGGGCAGAGACACCTCCCACTCGACCATATTGCTCAAAGCCCCATCCAACCTGGCCTTGAACACTTCCAGGGATGGGGCATCCACAACTTTCCTGAGCAACCTGTTCCAGTGCCTCACCACCCTCACAGCAAAGAATTTCTTTCTAGTACCTAATCTAAATCTCCTCTCTTTCAGTTTTAAATCATTACCCCTCATTCTACCGCTCCACTCCCTGGTAAAGAGTCCCTCCTCATCTCTCCTGTAGGCCCCCTTTAGGGAAGGGGGAAGGCTCCTATGAGGTATCCCCAGAGCCTTCTCTTCTCCAGGCTGAACAACCCCAACTCTTTCAGCCTGTTCTCATAGGAGAGGTGCTCTAGCCCTCTGATCATCTTCGTGGTCCTCCACTGGACCCGTTCCAACAGGTCCATGTCCTTCCTTTGCTGAGGACTCCAGATCTGGATGCAGTACTCCAGGTGGGGTCTCCTCAGAGCACAGTAGAGGGGTAGAATCACATCCCTCAACCTGCTGGCCACACTTCTTTTGATGCAGCCCAGGATGCGGTTGGCTTTCTGGGCTGTGAGCGCATGTTGCCAGCTCATGTTGAGCTTCTCATCCACCAACACCCCCAAGTCCATCTCCTCAGGTCTGCTCTCTATGCTCTCAAAGTATTATAAACGTTTCCAGCTCTCAGTTTCTCAAAAATTTAGTTACTAGGCTTAAATGTGGAAATAGGGCAAGAGTATGACTATGAAGCAAACTCTATAAAGGAAGGTACCAACAGCAGAACTACCACTTCCTACGGGAAGGGATATGCAGCTGGACGGTGCCCTGCTGTTGTACTACTAACATCAAATTCCAGCATGTGATAAATAAAAACACCTCTCATAGGCAGGATATTTCAACTTCATATCACATTGATGTTGTACACTAAACCTACAAAACTCTATGCACTCAGGTGAACTGATTTTATCGGCTATCATTGAGTACAAAGACAGATGCACATCAACTGTTTCTTCCTTACTTAAACCAATTGCTTCTCTTTATTAGTTCAGTTTTGCTTTTAGATAAGATTTGAACTTTCTTTGACTATTAAGCCATTATATATAGAATTAGGGAAGCTATCTGGCTCATTATAACACTGTGATTATTAGGCATGCCTGTTACCCACATGTGGTTAAAAATCTGATTTTTTTCACAGTAATCTGATTTCATTTGAACTTCTGAAGGAAAAGGAGAGGAGAGGGAAGGGGTCAAAAAAGTTTGACACGTTTAAAGTGATTTACTCTTACGGGTCAAATCATGTGAAAGGTATACACAGCTCCCCTCTAAAACTGCATCTTCAACTTTTTTTTCTCCTTTAGTTAAAAAAATATTCTTTTATACGGATGATTTTGGTAACGAAAAGGAAGGTACGTTAAATAATAATATTGGTTCACCTATTATGTGCTAGATGTCGCTTTTTTTAAAGTAGATCTGAGTTCTAATTTCTACCTGAATTACATGGAGCACACCTTTCTTTTATAACTCTTTTTCCGGAGTATTTTACTGCAAGGTACACTTCTTTCTTTTATCTGTTTATAGTGTGAGCATTTCAGAAATTGCCATAGTCTTATTCTGACTTAGATTGATTCTATTTGATTTAAATACTTGAAGGAAATGCTTAAGTTCGAAGCTTGGTCACTTTAGGATTCCTCTCTAGTCAAAAAGAAGGAAATACCTCCACATTTCAAGGCAAAATTTATATGCCATGCTCCTCCCAAAATAAGATCTTGTTTTAACCTTAAGAATTCCAGACTATTATTTGAAACTATTGTAATATAAGTTAATATATATTTGGCAATTATTGCTGATAATACAACACTGTTTTATCACGTAAAAGCCATGGTAAAATATACTTTTCTGTCATAAAAGAATACAGAAATATTTTCAAGAAATCCCTTTGCAACCCAATATACTGGAAAGAATGAAAGAAAGAAGGAAATTAAAATATTTTCAAAGAACAAGCTAATTGCAAAGAAAAAAATAGTGATTAATATTGCAGTGGGAGCCTCTTCAGGACACTCCAAAATATTATGCTCAGTGCTGCTCATACCATTTAATGTTGAAATTATTATATTTAAGTCAACTTCAAACATCTTCTGTCTTAAAAGAAAATGAGTCATTAACAATGCCAACAGATTTCTCCTGTAATGTTCAACTAAATTAGGGTGCTAAGAAGACAACATACATATTTATGAGAATGGATATTTATTCACAGACAGATGTTATTAACTCCTGATAGAAAGAAAGAACACTTACACAATTTTTATGAGGTCTCAAATAAGGAGTTAAATCTAAGATAGAGAACAATTTGTTTGGAGAACAAATCATATGGAGAGCGATTGAAGAAGCTGGCACTGTTTAGTTTGAGGAAGAGGAGACTGAGGGGTGACCTCATCACTCTCCACAACTACTTGAAAGGACATTGTAGAGAGGTAGGTGCTGGTCTCTTCTCATAGGTAATTGGCAATAGAACAAGAGGGAATGGATTCAAGCTGCAACAAAGTAGGTTTAGACTGGACATTAGAAAAAAATTCTTCACAGAAAGAGTGGTCAAACACTGGAATAGGCTCCCCAGGGAGGTGGTTGAGTCACCGTCCTTGGATTAGTTTAAGAGTCATTTAGATGTGGTGTTGGGGGATATGGTGTAGAAGAGAACTTTGTAGAGCAGGGTAGATGGTTGGACTCGATGATCCCAAGGGTCTTTTCCACCCTAGATGATTCTATGATAGTGAAAATAGGCAGATAAACCTATATAAGAAACATACAAAACACCCTTCCTTTCCAAATTCATTATACAAAAGCCTTTCATATCACCTCTTATTAATTACAACCTGCTTCCTTACCTGACAGCTGAAACAAATAAAGTAATGCACTAAAGTTCAGAAGACTGTGCCAGATAGCAGGATATAACTGCTTTGCGGATATAGACTATAGGTGCTAACATTGATTTTGTTTATTTTCCTTTTATTTTTCCATTCAACACAGTTCAAAGACTTTCCAAAACACTATGGTGAGACCGTATCCCTCAATGTGCATGAAACATTTCTTGCTGAAGCCTCTCCTACAGCTGGTATTTTTCATCACACTATAAAAGCTCCATCCTCTAATCTTGTCTTCATATAAATAATTCCATCCTTCCATGCACATCCTCAAAACATAGAGATACCTTACTCCGGAAAGTGATTAAGGAATAGGTGCAATCAATTAGTAAAATTCAGCAGCCTAAATCATAGAATTACTGCAATAAAAGTTTGAAGATCTTGAAACGTCCATACCCATGCTCAAAAGCAGCATCTCTAATATCTATATTATTCCTTTCAAAATTTTGTCTGCCTTGCCATGGCTGCATCCCTTAGTGAAGGCACAGTAACCTTCCCACCACTGTGTTCCAGAATTTCACTATTCTTGTAACATTATGGACATAGAAAATGGACAAGTTCTCTTCTATTTGCAGCAACCCCTTAGATACCTTCCTGTATCTTTAGGTACCTGAAGACTTAGTCCCCCCTCATCCTTTCCCCTAGGGATTCCCCCTTTTTGACCTAAGATGCTCAGTGCTTCGTAACAGGACTTGATTTTTCATCTATTTATGTTTTTTAGTGTCCTACTCTGGACTAACTCAAGTTAGACCAAACCTCTCTCAAAGTACAGTGACAAAAACTGGATACAATACTGCTCTGAAGTCTTAGTGGAATGGAGGTGCGGATTACCACACCTGCCTTGCAGAGTTGCTTCTGTTTTGCAAATATATGATTGATTGCATTCATCACGATCCTTTAATCCTTTCTACAAAACTTACCAGTTGCTCATAAGTCTGCATTTGTGTGCTTCATTATTTCTGTTGACCTGATTGGATTTCATTCAACTATTTAAGATTAATTCCTCTGATTTACGACCATTTTGAATACCTGTTCTGTCCTCCCAGCATCCTTATAATCCATCCTACAAATTTAATAAACAAGTTTTCTGCTCCACCATCCTGGCTGATGAAACACTGAGCAGAACTGAAGATAGAAAAGTTCCCTCTGATATACTGTCCAGGACCTCCTTCCTTTTTAGTTGTGAGTTACCAATAAACATGAATATCAGAATCGTGCTCCTCAATCACATAGGAAGTAATTTCTTCTTACTTATTTAGAAGAATGCTGTGGAAGGTAATATTATTAGACTTAATATCAATATGGTATGACTTCTAATGCTTCCCTTATTGACCAGGTCTGTTCACTTTTTGCAGAAAAAACTTTGAATTTTTTGATGTCGTTTGTTGACATGTCAGATACTACTAATGCCACAATAGTACTCATGCCACAATACTACTCATCTTCTTATTGTCTTCTAAGTGTTTCATATCTTATTTGTTAAGATTCTGTTCTAAAATTATTCTCTCAATAGCCCTTCTAAGCTGTAGGAAAGTATTTCCGACTAAATGAGAACTCACACATTTTACCAGAGCATTTGTATTCACTTTTTCCAAATAAATTCTCCGAGCAACTTTCCTCTTTCCAAGGTTTTTTTCATTTTTTATTTTCTATTTCAACCTCTGCTTTCAACTATTACATTTAAAATGTCCATATATCTACAGTTCCCCACATCCTCATTCGCACACTTGACTCAATGTCTGTTTTTTTATATATTTCAAACACTTGGATTTTGCTCTTTTCATCTCCAAAACTTTATGTATCTTTGTCTTCACTTTCTTCCTAGGAATAGCTGATCCACACAAAAATAATTGCAGCAAAAATAATACCTATTTAACAAAAAAAGAAATAATTAAATTTTGGTGTTTTCTTGCCATAGAGTTGAGTGATACCCAGATTCTTATAAAATAAATTTTCTTTTGTTCCCTATTCTATAGAGGAACACAATATCAGTTAATGCTGGTGAAAATCACATTGTCTTGTTTCACCCATTTTTACAATGCCAGGTTATTGAATTACAACTTTTCAGAGATTTGTAGAAAGTCAGAAAGCACATCCTTAAAAGTATGGGTTAGTCAAGGCTACCACTGCTGCTCCTACAAAAAGCAGATGAGAGAAGAAAATGCCTGTACTATCTTTCACTAAACAAAGGAGAATGTTACTAAGGAAGATCCACCATTATTCATTATAGGAATATATGTTCCAGCATCAGTTAAGGAAGCATTGTTATGTGGAAATAAAACAACTCACTACTTTTTCTATGTCCCAGTTTTACCTCTCCTCATACCCTTACCCACATGTTCTGCTTTGCCTCTGCCCTGGCTCCACAGCTGATATTCAGTAATTCGGGTGCTGGGTGCCTCTTGGCCACCACAACTGTGCCACAGAAACAACATTTTCCTCCACATGCATGCACTGGCAGAATCATGATGCACAGTCCAGCTAATGTCATTAGCGTGGGTATGTACAATGTGTTGGTACAGAAAAAAACCCACAAGAAACAATGAAGCATATCTTCTAGTTGTGGATGTGTAATCATTATTATCTTGAGACTTTAGTGAGACTCATTAGCAATTTACTACACTGGAAATACACTGCTCTTTAATTAATAACAGTGGGATACTGAATATAAAGTTATTTGCAACCTACTACAGAGAACATGTAGTAAAATGACAAGAAAGACAAACTGCCTGCAGAATGATTTTACTTTTACCTAGGATCAGGAAATAATGAATACTGTTAGAGTCAAGCAGGACAAACCAACTACAGTTGCAGATAGTTCAGTATTTAATACACATATGTCCTTCCTAAAACTTACGATTAATTTATTTGCAAATCGAATGCTGCTTATTCTAAACTCTGGAGCTGACAGCACATTTTAGGTACAATTTGGAAGGCTTAAGGGAGAGGAGTCCTAATGCTCTTTCATAATGTCAGTGACATAAACTGGACATGCTGTAGTAATATTCTTGTTCTAAGGAGATGACTAATGGGCAACGTAGACATAGTCTTTACCCTAAATGAGTTTTCAGCTATTCCAAAGCGTTAGCAAACTTGCTTCTACCATTCTGATGTTATCAGCTGAATAAATTACTATTATTCTATCATGGTGAATAAATAGAAATACTTAACTGCATTAAAAAAATAAAATAAAATAAACCCAGGTAGTACAAAAAAAGTATTGCTTTTTAAGCACTACATATAAGAGCTTCACAAGAATCTTTCAAATAACTGTCACAGCCATAAGCAATATTAAAATGTTATACTTTAAATAGAGGACATATATACTCACAAAGGCAAAAATTCTCCTTCATTTCCACAGCACTATTTCTGCAAGTTTTTTTTCTTTATTTTCTTTGGAATACTTTGAATCACACATCCTAGCTCTCCAAAATGTCATGTTTTATCTCTGAGTTTTCCTAATGATCACATCGTTGTCTGGGGATTTGGTTCCTTGTTAGCCTTTAGTCCTAAACAGCCCTGCTGAGCTCTGTTGCTTTCTAATTATTTTAAGCATATCAATTAAAGCTTCTCCTTAGTGTTTACATCAGAGACTTCTGTGCAAGAATGGCAGAAACCCTCACAGAAAATCTTCAGCTCAGTTCGAAGACTGGTGACAAAGGTCATTAAAGAAATGACTGAAAGAGAAGGGTTTCTTTCTATACAGTTTTGAAAAGGAGAGAAAAAATAACGAGAAAACTACTCCAAAGCTTCACTTTCATGGTGCTAGCTGTAGCCCTTAAAAATACCTGATTACAAGGAATCTATCCAAAGACCTTTCTTTTAAATGGAAATAAAATAACATAGAAAAAGAAAGGGCTCCCCACACACTACCACCACCACCATCCTCCCCCCTCCTTGAAAAAAAAAAAAGAAAAAAGATATATTTACCCCTACTTCGACCCAATGTCTGCTGGAAATACCATAGAGGGGAATCAGTCTAGGAGGTTACTGGACTGTGCGGAACATAACGTCCTAACACAGCTGGAAAGTGAGTGAGCTAGGAAGGTGCCCTGATAGACCTGTTTGTTGTGAACAGAGAAGGACTTGTGCGTGATATGACGGTTGGAGACAAACTTGGGTATAGTGATCATGAAATGATAGAGCTTTTGATTCTGGAAGTGAAGTTGGGGGTGGGGGGGAGGGCAGCAGGGCAGCAGAACTGCTACCTTGGGCTTCTGGAGGGCAGTCTGAAAGTTTGGCCTGTTTAGGAGCCTGGTTGATAGAGTCCCTTGGGAGGCAGTTCTGAAGCTCAAAGAACATCAAGGCTGGAGATTCTTCAAGAAGGAAATATTAAAGGCACAGGAGCAGCCCATGCCCATGTGCCAAATGACAAGCTGGTAGGGAAGAAGAGTGGCCTCAACAAACAGAGAGCTTGGTCTAGAACTCAGGGGGGCTATAAGGACATAGTGAGGTTATATAAGGAGGAAATTAGAAGAGCCAAAGCCTAACTAGAAATTCGTCTGGCTACTGATGGAAAAGACAATAAAAAATGTTTCTGTAAATACGTTATCAATAAAAGGAGGACTAAGGAGAATTTCCATCCTTTACTGGATGTGGGGGGAAACGTAGAGACAAAGGATGAGGAGAAGGCTGAGGTACTTAATGCATGCTTTGTCTCAGTTTTTAGTAGTAAGACCAGTTGTTCTCAGAGCATCCAGCCCCCTGAGCTGGAAGACAAGGACAAGGAGCAGAGTGAAGTCCCCATACTCCAAGAGGAAATGGTTAGCAACCTGCTATGCCACTTAGACATGCACGAGTCTATGGGAAGGTGCTCAGCCAAGGGTACTGAGGGAGCTGGCAGCAGTGCTCACCAAGCCACTTTCCATCATTTATCAGCAGTCTGGCNACATAACTGGCAGGATGGCCGAGCACAAAGAGTTGTGGTGAAGGGAGTTAAACCAGTTGGTGGCCAGTCACAAGTGGTGTTCCCCAGGGCTTAGTATTGTGGCCAGTTCTGTTTAATACCTTTATCAATGACCTGGACAAGAGGATCGAGTGCACCTTCAGTAAGATTGCAAATGACACCAACTTGGGTGGGAGTGTTTATCTGCTTGAGGGTTGGAAGGGTCTACAGAAGGCTCTGGACAGGCTGAATCAATGGGCCGAGGCCAATGGGCTGAGGTTCAACAAGGCCAAGTGCTGGACACAGTTGTCACAACAACCCCATGCAGCACTACACACTTGGGGCTGGAAAGCTGCCTGGTGGAAAAGGACCTGGGGGTGCTAGTTGACAGCCAGCTGAATATGAGCCAGCAGTGTGCTCAGGTGGCCAAGAAGGCCAACAGCATCCTGGCCTATATCAGAAATGGAGTGGCCAACAGGACTAGGAAAATGATCACCCCCCTGTTCTTGGCACTGGTGTGGCCACATTTCTAATGCTGTGTTCAGTTTTGAGCCCCTCACTAAAAGAAAAATATTGAGTTATTGGAGCACGTCCAGAGAAAGGCAATGGAGCTAGTGAGGGGTCTAGAGCAATAGTCTTATGAAGAACGGCTGGGGGAACTGGGGTTGTTTCACTTGGAGAAAATGAGGGTCAGGGGAGACCTTATCACCCTTTACAGCTACCTGAAAGGAGGTTGTAGTGAGGTGGGTGTTGGTCTCTTTTCCCAAGTATCAAGCAATAGGACAAGATAAAATGGCCTGAAGTTGCACCAGGGGAGGTTTAGATTGTATATTAGGAAAAATTTCTTCACTGAAAGGGTTGTAAAGTGTTAAAAAAAGCTGAGCAGGGGTGTGGTTGAGTCGCATCCCTGGATGTATTTAAAAGATGTGTACATCTGGTACTTAGGGACATGGTTTAGTGGTGGACTTGGCAGCACTAGGTTAACAGTTGGACTTGATGTTCTTAAAGGTCTTTTCCAACTTAAATGATTCTATGATTCTAATTAGAGTCACTGGGTTTGACCACGAAGTGTCACATCTGAGTAATGAAACATCATATGAAAACTCAAACAACAGTCCTCCTTGGAGTATTTCTGTAATGTGCTTGATTTCCCAATGGGAAAGAAGCATGTAGAGGTGTGATACCACAAAAAGAGTTATGGCAACTAATTTATTTCATTGTGTAACTTTATTGCAAATTTTAATTGAATGTTTTAGAATCTGAAATCCAATCTAAGGTTTAAGCTAATTATATCCGTATTGTGCACAAAGATAGGACTGGATAAAATAGCTTTACCTTATACTGCCTCTTTTATTTATTTTCCCATGCAACAGTTGCAGGCAATTCCCTTGTCCTCTCATGGGACTGCTTTGCATAAAACTGTTTTTGCATTCACAGCCCTGAATCCTCTTCAGGGGTAAGCAGGAGGTATTATGACTTACTATCCATGGTAGGTCAGAACAAAGGTCTATTGTGCCCAGAATCTCATCTCCCTTACCGGTCAGGACTGCATCTTTGCAGGGGTGTATAGGTAAAGAAAAAGCATATTTAGGCACTTCTCTCAATAGAGAATCCTTTTAGAAATACAAGGTTTTAGGGTTGTACCCACATTGTTGCATTTCATAGCCCTTAATGGAGCTTCTTCCATTTGTTCAGCTAATTACTTTTTGAACTGATTTATGTTTTGGCATCCAAAACATACTGCAGCAATGAGTTACATTATTTAATTATGTATTATATGAAAGGCAATTTACACTTCTGCCTGATAATTTACTTGGGTGCTTGCTGGCTTTCATGCTATGTGTGGTGAATAACAGCTCCTAAATCACTTTCTCCCTGCTATTCACTACTTCGTATATTTCAATTATACAATCCTTAGTTATCCCTTTTCCAAATTTGAAAAACCTTGCTTATAAAATCTCTCCTTGAATGGAATCCATTTTCTATGGTTCGCTAACAAAGTAACCCTTGCCAGTACCATTTTTTATTCTGGTGATCACAGCTCAGTAGAACAGTGAGTTTTACTTTTTTGTAATTTTATAGTGGAACAACACACAGTAAACAATGTGCAACATGGGAGACTTCACAACACTCTGATTGCATTTTTTGGTAACACCAGTCTTTTTATTTCCTCTTTTGGACAGTAGTGATTTCAGAAATGTATCTTCCCTGCAATCTCACGGCACCTTAGTCTTTCTACCAACCTTGATGAGGGAATTTTTCAATGGATTTTTGCAAATGCATGCATTCAGTACCAACCATACCAAATTTATCTATGTGCTCAAGTGATTTCTTTTTATAACAAATGAATGTGACATATGACTCCCCTTTACAAAAGCCACCATTACTGTTTCCCATTTTGTTACGTTTAGCCATATATTTATTAATGTGACCATTTTCTAGCATTTCAAAAAATACACATCTGTGACTACATGTCTATAATCATTTCTACTGTTGTTACAACATGAAACTAAAGGATGAGTCCAATGTATTGAGTTGCACATTGACTTCGAATCCTAGATTTTAGAGGAGCAGTTTTACAATTTCTTCTTACTTTTTTGCTCGGTTTCTAGTGCTAGTGGATGCTGAAGCTCAGTTTGGAATTTATTTGTTCTAGAAATTAGACATTTTCCTGTTATGAGAACATTACTTTTTCTTCAAACACAAAAATATCTGCTAAGTTACTATTGACATGACTTTTAGATGAGCAGATTGAACATCTATAACAATGCATAGGATAGTTTATTCAAATAGAATGGTGCTGTTTTCGTTAATCTACAGATCTAAGAAAAAAAAAAACATTACCAGTTATACTTAGTTCATACTTCAGGTTTGTTCTTTCTGTGAAAACTTGAAACTCACAGAAAGTGTGAAGCTGAAGTATTAATTTGTTGTGTTACAAGTCTTCATCTTTAAATAGTAGTCTTTATTTCCTGTATCCATTATTTTATCTAGTTTTGCCATCAGATGGTGTTGTGTTGTTTTTGCTTAGCTACACTTACTCACCTGCACATATAACGGTGTTTAGCTGTTTACTATCTGTATATAGTCTTTCATCTAGCACTTTGTAATTATGTTCTGGAAAGATGATGCTGTCTAGGTGAAATTTATCCAAAAAGAACAGTCAAAATTTACTAGTGAGATTAAAAAGCTAATAAAGTTATAAAATGTAGATCATCCATATACTTGGCAATTATGCTGTCAGTCTATGATTAGATTTCTATATAAAGAAGCCATAAGAAAAACTGTAAGAATGTTGCATAGCAAACACTACAGACATTAAAGAAAGCAATAAACACTAGACAAGTATTTGCAAATTAGAAAGTAATGTTACAATAAAGGTCTGAATGCTACAACTATTAATATTGTTATAAAACAATGTGATTAACTCTTCAGTACTTTTAGTGAAAAAGAAATTAGAAAAATTATTTTACTGCTTGACAAAGCTATAGTTCCTTACTACTTAACTTTTAGGTCTGAAAAACTTTTAGAATTAAAGAAAATTATTTGTATTGTCAGAGACAGATTTCATTCTTCCATTACCTGATATTTTAAATATTACTCAAATATTTAACATATATCTTGATCTAACAACTGTTCATTAGCCAAAGTTCACTAACAGGTTTCATTACATCCTAAAATGTATCACAACAGTAACTTAATCCTTTTCTCAACTTCAGCTGTTGAATTCCACACCCTAATATCCCTTTCATGCTTTAATTCATTGATAGATTATTTAAATTGCAAATTATCTCCTTTAGCTCCAGGATCTCCTCTCTTGGCCTTCCTTAAGCTTCAATTCACATCTCAATAAAAAAGAAATTTCATCATTTGCCTACTCAATTTTAGCGGCAGAATTTTCCTTTGATCTCTCTTTTATGTGGCACTTAATGCCTCTATGTTTCATACAACACCATCTAACTGTTCATTTTATGTGAGTATCTGTCCACTGTAATGCTAATCATTTTCCTCTCCATCCTCCTTCTGTCCCTTTTTTTCTAATCTTGTAAGTCACCATCTCATAGGTCTTAGCATTACACAAGAATTTAAATAGTTGTTTGTTTTACTCACTATTAAAACTTTGATGAATCAGAGGAAAATTTTAAAGATTGAAGCTTTAACTGTCCTTTTGAGAAAAAATTGGTACAAATTTCAATTTTTACTCCTTTTCTTCTCAGTAGATCATAATTTAAGTTGAAGTTTATACATATGTATATAAGTTTATAAATGTTAAGTTTATAAATACTTAATTTTTTTAATGAAGTAAAAATAGAAAGGAAATATGTATAAATGAACCCTAGCCCCAGGACTGAACCTTCATAATCCATGAATCACTGAAGCCCAGAAACACAGAATATAATAACAAACTGATGTTTATACTTTGGCACAGGCACACCAGAAGGGTCAAGAATAAAGCTCAAGTCATTCTGAGTTCATAACTTTTTCTTTCTTCAGTATACTTCTTTTATTTCTCTGTACATAGTTATTTTGATATTTCTTAGAATACATCTGTTCATATATGGGAACTTGGCTCTGGATTTACATTTTTCCATTTCACTCCAGACACACATCTATAACAAAAGCAGCTACTGTCACAAGAAATGAAAACACTGAGCTCCTGAATATACCCAGAGACATCCAGTGTATTAGACAGTAGCACTCATACAATTAATGATATGCACTGGTTCAAGCGGGAAAACGCTGGAGGAAGGGTAAAGCGGTCCTGTCTCTTGCATGATGTGTGGCTTCTCTAAGAGCCTGCACACAGGTAGATTTGGGAACTGTGCCGTGAAGCAAACATGGCCACCATATGAAATTTGTGGCAAATTTTCTCTTCTGTTAATGAGGGTGAGAGCAGTGAGGTGAGGAGCACCTGCTGGAGGATATGGCACACCATGCACACCAAATAGGTAAGTGGACAGGACTTGCTGGAAGATGGGGGATAGCAGCCTGGAAAAGTAGTTAGGTGGAAAGAATTAGCAGGGGGCAGGTTGGCGGGTTTCTTATTGGGAAGCTTCCAGGCACATACTTAGGCACAAGCTTTAGTAGGCAGATGTGGCAGCTCTGTCAGAGTAGTAACTGGAGGTCGTGGCAGAGGCTGCTCCATAGCGTTCGCCTCCTCTGAAAGCCCCTATGTGTATCCACCTTGATGTTAAGGTCTCAGCACAGCATAGTTGAGTACCACCATGATAAAGTTAGAAGCACCACTAGAGGGCATTAAAAACACCATAAAAAAATTACTGTTAATACCAACAGCAGCGCTTGAAAAGACATAAATGAGAAAAGCTGCAAAGAATGACCTAAAGGATAGACAGAAAACATACGGATCCTATACAGTGCGTGTTCACAGAACTTTAACTGAACTGAAGGCACTGAAGGTCTGGAGCTAACAATGCCAGCGAGCTTCCACAGAGAATACAAGAGTTAATACTAAATTTTATGTCAGTGCTCAGATAATTAGCTAATTTACATATTTCAGCCTGTAGGCCATCTACTTAATGACTAGTGAATGTTATAAAAAGATAACAAAAGTTATGCTGCGTACTGCACCTAAAGATCAAATGGTGATCTTTAACTTCATTGAGGGCAAAAGAATCAGCAGTGGATAGCAAATGCTTTAGTCTTGTCAGTAGAGGCAAGGAAGTTGTTGAGAGGCCTGTGTAGGTTGAGCAGAAGGGCAAAACAAAGGGTGCCTGCAAGCATCTAAAAAGCAGAGTTCTCATCTCTATTGTAAAAGTTAGACATTTTTCTTTCATATTGGCTGAGCTGTGCAGCAGAACAAAAGACACAAAAGAAGAGGCACCTTGTAGGTAACAAGGTCTGTCAAGTATTGTCATTTAAAGAAACGTATGTTAAGTTTTTCTGCAGGCTTTCCCTAGAACTGGAGGATTTGCTTCACTGCATTCTATGATTTATGTTAAGAAAGACATCCAAAAAGACCTGGGAAAGGCTGCCAGTGGTGAAGTCACAACATTTCTTTTTGAAGACTCAAAGTTCCAAATGGTCACATACTGAACCTTCCTACCACAGTTTGGTCTGCTTAGAGGGATCACATAAAAGTTTTATTTACTGTTTAGAGATATTCTTAAAGGGAGCAATGTCCCTCTAGATCATTTTATTTTGTTTCTACTCTGCAAAGATCTGCATGCAAACATGTTACAATGGGTAAAGCCAAAAAGGCTGAGATCTCTTCAAGCAGGACCATAAATGCTTCACGCAGGAGTGCAGAGATACAAGAAAATGGAAGACAGCCACAGCTGAGAGAAAAACACATTATTTCTCGTAATGGGAGAGGGAAACTGAATTAATAACTTTGTAATATTTATTAGCTAATTTTTACAAGAAGAGATTTAAAGCTGAGGGGAAATTGCTTACAAGATTTGATGATTTTTTTGATGCATTCTTGTAAATAAATGACATCGCCTACCACAAGCTATGTGGTCACATGCATTTTGCTAACATTTCAGTCTACAGATACTCACAGGTTTAGTATTTACTTTAGTAGACAGCACAGCTGATTATACCTGTTCTTGACCCTTTCGAAGTATTGGGTTCAAATGTAGTGCCCAACAGACCACTGTGAAAGAGAAGAGCTCTCAGCTTGTGAGTGACCTGCCTGAGAAAGAAATGAAGATCCTTTTCGTCTCCTTACATTACCCAGAGTTTTGTTGTAAGTTCCAACTCTAGCTTCTTGCTATTCAAAATTCAAAAACCTCATTGCTAGGAGGTTCATTTTTTTTCCATTTGAAATGTATGGCACCAGCGAAGAGACCGCATTCTCTGGATCAAATGAAGTGACAATCACCCACACAATTTAATTTGTTAAGTTCTTTTTGGAAAACAGACATATCTGTAATATACACTTAAATATATTATCATAAGCTTCCTTCGTATCATTCAAGTGGTGCTTTTTTAATAAATGTAAAAATAAAATATTTTACTTAAGATAAACACATAGTAGAATCAATATAGTACATTATATGTAATTTCATAATTTATGAAGTCCCTCACAGTGAAATTATTTTTCATTTTAAGCTCTGTCATGACAGTAACAACATATTTAACATTTCTGCAACTCTATTTTACCCTAGGAAAAAAATATTAATTTTTCTAATCATTCCTAATTTCTTTTCCTAATCATGCACATAAAGAATATTAAATATTTAAAGAAATTAATAGAAGTATGACTTAAAATGGACATTAGCCCACAATCAAATACAAAGCCATGAGACTTGTAGACATCCTTTGAATCTCTTAGTACAAAATATTTTTTCACACAAATATTCCTTATCTAGCTTTCTATCAGGTCTTCAAACCTCCAGCAACCCTTACGGTTTTCTATGAAGTCAATGGTTTTTTAAGTGTAAGGGGTCTAGTCTGGCATTATTAATTAGCTTTGTACAAATTAAAAAAAGAAGTCACATTTGGAAAGTGCTGTCCACCACTGAGTTGACAACTCTGTCCATTTTTTTCTCTCTTGGTGTGCTTTGAGATGAGTTGCCATTCATGCAGTTTCTCTTTCAACAAATGCATCATGTCACAAAATTCAGCAAATACAAGACCAGATGCATCTAATTCCCAAGACAATATCAAAAACATCTGCAACATTTAGTGTGCTGTGACAAGTACAAATACTGTTCATTCACTGAAATACTACTGAAGACACAAAATACATCAACCTATTTTAACAATCCCTAAAGAATTTAAGTAATAACACCCAGCTATGTAATACTTTCTTAATGTATCCCCTCACCCCATATAAAAAAAAAAAAAAGCTTTTAAAGCATAGAAAATACTTCAAGATCCTTTGAAATGTATGAGATGAAGGCAGTCACCCTCACATTATCCTCAGTATTTCTGTATACATTCACAAAATGAAAAAAATCTGGTAACATTTAAATTCTTGTGGAGATGAGAAAAAAAAACAGTAACTGTTTATTAACAAAACTTCCAGATCAAGTGGCAACAACTCTGATTTTTTTTTTTTTTT
>VXAK01010350.1:7844-43384 GCA_013399435.1 Arenaria interpres | reverse complement strand
GAGCTGGGGTTGTTCAGTCTGGAGAAGAGGAGGCTGAGGGGAGACCTTATTGCACTCTATAACTACCTGAAAGGGGGGTGTAGAGAAGCAGAGGTCGGTCTCGTCTCCCAAGTCACAGGAGATAGGACAAGGGGAAATGGCCTCAAGTTGCGCCAGGGGAGGTTTAGATTGGATATTAGGAAAAATTTCTTCACGGAAAGGGTTATCCAGCATTGGAATAGGCTGCCCAGGGAAGTGGTTGAGGTACCATTCCTGGAGGTGTTCAAAAGACAGGTTGACATGGTCCTCAGGAATATGGTTTAGTGATTTTTTTAATGCTGATTTCTTATTTATTTTCTTGTCAGGGTTAGGTTGATGGTTGGACTAGATGATCTTTAAGGTCCCTTCCAACCTAGATGATTCTATGATTCTATGATTCTATAAAGACAAAAACAATATAAAGATAAGAAATAAGTTATATAAGTTTTCATCTTTATAAAGATAAAAGCTACCAATGCTTTGTCACACACTACAGAAGGAGACATTCTTTCCTTTATTATAATTTAGATCTCAGACTTCCCATCATTTGGAAGAGGTGAGAGGTTAGGAGGGAAAATTAGGATGGAACATAAGTTCTGAAATTAGTACCAGTCTCAGTAGTGAAAATAAGGAACATTTTTCTCTAATTAAACCTCTTCGTTCACATCAAAGTAATATTAATTGCATTCTTTTCCACTTTGTTCAAAACACTGTCTTCTTACAACACAGTACACCTTAAAAGACTCATTTTAGTTTATGTGAAGTTTTACTTTAAGAGTGGTCAAACCACAGAACATTTCCTTAAAAATTTAAAAAATATGGTTATTGACATCCTTGAAGACAAACATCTCCAAAGGCTTTCAGCTGATCTACTACTATGGACTAAATCACACAGAATTTGCTCACAGAGAATTTTCTTATACTTCAGTTATGTTCTCTCTCTTAACAAGTGAAATGCATATTTCCAGATCTTTAATGATGCTTTACCTCTCAGCTCAGAAATTACTCAGCACTGAAGACTATGCAATAAGGTTGTGGTACCGAACTTTCCAGTAAGTAAAGATGGTGATATATTCAGACTTGTCTTTCATTTGGAGAATAATAATTTAAAGATTATCTCAGCATACCCAGCATTTGCTTTTTATATTTCATAGGTAAGCAGAAATTCTTTTGAATATACAGATAAACAAGTCTTGGTGCTACCTCGGAAAGAAAAAATGAACAGGTTTGAATCACGTTAAAGATTAAAATTATATTGAAGAGACACAGGAAGCTAAACTTTCATTGTTATTACTGCAGGTTGCTTAGGATACGTATTAAGGGGGAAGCCAGAGGTAGGAAGCCCAAAATGAATATATGTAAATACTCAGATAAACCTATTGTTTGGGCACATTCTCATGTCTTTGTTCTGTTGGATGTTGCTTCCACTTCATTTTGTAAATCTTTTCCCTATCACAGAAAACCAGGCTGGGATTTATCTTGTCTAGTTTTAACATCAACATTACAGAAATCTACATGTAGGACAGTCACATGCTGAGGGTGACTGACTTGCTGTACTCATCTACATGAATTGGCCTCTTTGACATTAAAGGGAATATAGAATGATTAGCATACGTAGTAGATGTCAACACTTCATCACATGAATCTCACCCTAAATAAAGACAAAGAGAGTCACTGCAATACATGTATAATGCCCAATTTATGAAAAGCATAAAAATCACTGAAATGAAAAGCTACAGGTCTTCCTATTTGGAAAATACGCTTATGTAAGGCTTAACCACCTGTTCAAAGAAATGTATGCTGTGCAATTGTGTCAAACTGAAAAAAATACCCAACAGTAAGCTTGTGGGTTTATTTGCCCTTTATGTTGTTTTTGTTGTTTGCATGACATCCGGAAGAAAATTCAGTAGAAAGCCCAAACAACTAAAGGCAAGCAAACCCTGATTGAACAGGCAGCAATCAGGGAATACTGTCTGCCAGTACTAAGAACTCATTTAGAACCATAAAAGTTTAAAGCACAGAGGGTTAGCGCTGCAGTACCCAGCATCTAGTGCATGATCAGCAAAGACAGTCTAGTAAGGAAGAGTATAATAATTCAAGGCTGTTATAAAACACTAACAGTTCAGAATTATTCTCTCTCTACTGCTATTTTATATCTTGAGTTCTGACTTGCTAAGCACCAGCCTAATTTGAGTTCAACTAATCTATCTTTTCCAGTCATTAGTAGCCCAGAAACGATGCAAAGCACATTTACAAAGATGTTTGCTCCTTTCCTTGTTCTTTAGGAAGGATTGAAAGCAGTACAAAGACAAAGCAATTAAAGAGGAAGAAAGAAAACTCTGTTTTCTTTTTCTCCCAAAGATTTGCAAAATTACATCATATAAAGCTAAGATCAGGGGAGAAAACATAGTTTCAAAGGGAGAGTAAAGAAAATTGTTAATCCCTACCCTATTTTTTTGTGGGTGATGGTAGTGGTGGTGGCAACAGAGTGGAAATCAAATAAGAAAGCAGGTCGTTGCAGGCCACAAGGAAATTCCTCAAGCTTTCTAATTTTATTTTTCTATTTTGTATTTTATTTTCTTTTATTCTCACTACAAAACACTTAAAAGCCTACAACGGCAAACATAAAATGGTTTTAGAAACCATGGAAATTCTGAAGCTGTGCTTTCTCAGCAGAACAGTAGTTTCTTAATGAATTAAATTAATTTGAACTTCTTGTTATACCTCCAGTGGAAATTCTCAGGAAAGGCTTTTATTACCTCATGAAGGTTCAAGACTTTATAGTTACCAAGACGACATATTGGTTTTAGAGTTTAGAGAGTCTTTGTCCCATGGCCATTTAGGTATACCAGGACAATCGGTATTATTGATCCCAAAAAGTGGGTAAATGAAGACTCTGGTAGGTGGGATGTTTCCAAAGCTTCTAGAGTTGCCCAGCATGTAACACAGCCTTCTGGCAAAAATGTGAAAAGAAGCTCTCCAAAAATGTAGGCTATGGAAGGTCTGGGTTCCTGGATCTAAATTTATAGACACTATTCAAAACCCAGCCACTTCAGTATCTCGACAGGATACAGTGGGCAGCCTTTCAGTGGAACTCAGCCTGTAATTCGGTCAAGGTTTTGTCAAGCTCAAGATATTTAGTAGAAACTTTTAGACCTAATGAAATTTATATGCTTTGATGAAACTTCACTTCATAAGAAAAAATCTCATCTTCTTAGTAATTGGATGTTTTATAATATTTTGATGGTTTTAATTATGCAAGAATCAAATACTATTATGAAATTATGGGATTCTTATAAAGCAATGAAAAATTTAGTTGCAGTGCATAGCAAGTATTCACAAAAGCAGGAAAAAAAATCATAGCACAGAGGCTTATTCGCCGTAACATAAGATTCACACACATGATGAGACTTATCAATGAATAGCAGAAAATACTTTAATGTTTGCTCTTAGCTAACAAGTTATGCAGGTTTATAAATATAGTTCAATTTACTTCAAATTTATAGGCATTTGGACATTGGAGAAATGATCAAAATATCTACTCCCATCTACTGTCCATTATAAAAATATTTCTGTCTCTGCTCTGAACTGTCATATCCACATTTCTGGTTGGTTCTTAAAACATTTGGAATCAAAGCATGTATGGCACACAAACATTTTTGCTTGATCCAATCAGCTTGATCCCACCAGCTTATCTAATATCACTCAATCAATTTGTTTGATAAATGAAAACCTGTGAATCACCATAATTTTATCATGCACCTGAGGCTTAGCTCTCCTAAATGCATAGGTCACTTATGAAAACACTGCCTTCATGACTCTGACTGCAGGTATCAACTACTTGCTTCTCTAGGAAAAATAAAGCTGAGAGAGAAAGAAACAAGACAAATATTACTAAAATAAAAAGTGAATATATAAAAAATACAAGGATAATTATGTCTCTAATAAATATATTAGAGATACTATTGTATAATTATATATGTAAATTCTATAATATAATATATATTTTAAAAATAAATAGAAATAAAATATAAATTAATACAAAAATATAATGCTCTATCAACTTCAAATTAAATACACAAGCACATCAGGAATTACTGGCCCTCTTAATGAATCTTACAAGCTAGTAGTGATATCTTTAGAATTTTCTGTAGAAATGGATAATTACTAAGCAAAAAACCTTCTACCTTCTTATGGATATTCCCATTAAATTGAACTTTGAAGAGTGCCTGTTCCTAAAATGTCAGATATTTGCATCACCATCTTGATGATACATAACTATATTTTTTAATTTATAAATTTACTGGTGTCAGTTTAAAGGCTGTTATGAAGCAATCAGATACAGTCATGATGAACTAGAATAAATAACTCTCTTGCTAGCTATAAATGCCTCTTATTGTCATCACTTTAATACTCACTCCTATGTGCTACAAGTGGGATAATGTATTTTCTATTAAGAAAGTATGAGATGAAGGTATCTTACTACTGTAATGTGGTAAGATTTAATGCCGGTAAACATTTGTAAATGTTAAGAACAAGGAAGTTCTTCCAATAGCTTTACTTCAAAGTCAATGGAAAAGGCTCTTCATCTAAGCACAGAAAGATCTTTTTCGCAACTGACATGGCCATGTGTGGGGAAAAAGAACAATCCATGAAGAACTGGCAGCCTTCTTACTATGAAATGTAATGAAGTTCCATTTATTTTTTTTTTTTTTAAATCCTCACACTTTGAAATGTCTTTTCCTCCAAATTTGAGTGCCAGATTAATCTTTGGAACACACACATCTTCTCATTTTCAAAGATCAAGTGGCAATTTGTTTCCCTTTGGTAGGCAGAGGAATATCTCCTGTTAGCTTTCAGGACTTTGGGATGGAAGAACCAATGCATTTGGTGAAGAAAATCACCTCTCAGAGTCCTTACCCTAAGAAATTCAGGAGTCAATCCCCACTAGTATCTTACCCTAGAACATAACAGCAGAGCTGCTTTTTTTTTGTTCTGAACTTTACCAGAAGATCTGCAGTTTCTCAAAATCTATAGCAGACAAATGCTGAAAGCCCTCCAGCAGCCTTTGTGGTGCCGGTGTTACCCAGAGCGTTGCAATCTATTTCTCGAACAGGGCTCAATCAGTGCTTCCGTAGGCGGAAGGCTTCAGGAACTGTCACTCAGCACAGCATCTCTGTTTTATCTTGCTCTTAATTTAACTCTGCAAATGATAAATCAGCTAAAGAGGTATAAATGAAGGCAGATTAACCTTTGAAACTGCTACTAGGAGCTGCTGATTACCTTATTCAAGTCAATGAATCTTCACTAGAATCTGTGTTACACACACAGAGCGTTTAATACCAATATACTGAATATGCACATACTGTTACATGCCTGAACCATCACAATCTTTTTTCAATATTTTCTTCAAATTTTGAAAAGATTCCTTTTTGGGAGAATTTTCTTTTTTTATTTATTTTATTTCAATGTGTTGGGGGAAGCAGCTTGAGAAAGAACACATTTTATTTTCCTTAAAGTATAAATAACCTCTTGGTAATCATATGGGTGATACATCGTGGAACAACATTATAATATGCATGCATTTTTTTTTCTGCTTCTGTGAGGTCTCCAAAACATCAGTATTTATGTTGTACCCTTCCTAGTGACATCTATGTCAAATGACTTCCTTTAGCTTAACAGGAATGAAACTGAAGTGCTGATTATTAACCCTCATAGTAAATTGCTGCTGACTGACTTTCCTTTTCAATCAGCCTTTTCTCTTAAAGAGCTGCTGATGAAGCCTGACTGAAGACTTTGACAGCTATTCTATTTAAAAACAATTCTATTTATATACTATATGATTACATTTATGGATACACGTGACAGAACCTGGTTTCTTATGATTAGCGAATCTTCTATGAGAACAAGACTTTGCTACTTCTATATTTTCCTTTCAATAAAATGTTAGATACAAACCACAGCCCTCTCCCTTTCTGAAGCCATGACTATTTCAAATGCTTCAGTAACAAAGAACGAAACATGGACTGCCAGCCCTATAGTGATAACTACCAGTGGGGATACAGGTAGAAAGATAGTGGTTTAGAGGCACAGGGCAAAAAAAGGGAGCAAAATAAATAGTATTTTGAGATGTCACAATTATTCTGTAGCACAAATCTGCCTGCTACTATGAAAGAAGGCAAGATATTGGGATTTTTTACTTGTTTTTTCAGTCGTTTTGAAAATTTAATTTGGGATTCTGCTTCACATGGGATTTGTTTCACGAGATTTGTATGGTGGCACTGAAGACCGTTATACTGGGTTTTAAACTCTGACTCAAAAATTAAATTCATAGCCCTTAGTTTGGCAACAATGTTCCCTGTAAACCTTTGACACAGTTTCCCACAGCATTCTCCTGGTGAAACTGGCTGCTCATGGCTTGGATGGGTGTACTCTTCGTTGGTAAAAAACTGACTGGATGGTTGTGCCCAAAGAGCTGTGGTGAATGGAGTTAAATCTAGCTGGCAGCCGGTCACAAGTGGTGGTCCCCAGGGCTCAGCACGGAGACCAGTTCTCTTTCATATCTTTATCAATGACTTGGACGAGGGGACCAAGTGCACCCTCAGTAAGTTTGCAGATGACACCAAGTTGTATGGGAGTGTTGCCCAGGTGGCCAAGAAGGCCAACAGCACCCTGGCCGATGTCAGGAATAGTGTGGCCAGTAGGAACAGGGAAGCGATTGTCCCTCTGTATTTGGCACTGGTGAGGCTGCATCTCAAGCACTGTGCTCAGTTTTGGACGTCTCACTTCAGAAAAAGACATTGAGGTGCTGGAGCAGGTCCAGAGAAGGACAACAAAACTGGTGAGGGGTCTGAAACACAAGTCTTATGAGGTCTGTCTGAGGAAACTCTGGTTGTTTAGCCTGGAGAAAAGGAGGCTGAGATCATACCTTGTTGCTCTCTACAACTACCTGAAAGGAGGTTGTGGAGAGGTGGGGGTTGGTCTCTCAGGTAACAGGTGATAGGAGAAGAGGAAATGGCTTCAAGTTTCACCAGGGGAGGTTCAGATTGGATATTAGGAGGAATTTCTTCACCATAAAGGTTGTTAAGTGTTGAAACAGGCTGCCCAGGGAAGTAGTTGAATCATAACCCTGGAGGTATTTAAAAGGTGTGTAGATGCAGTGCTGAGGGACATGGTTTAGTGGTGGACTTGTCAGTGTTAGGTTGATGGTTAGACTTGATGATCTTAAGGTCTTTTCCAACTTAAATGATTCTATGATTCGGATTCATAGTTTGCAGTAAAGGATACACGACAGAGGTTTTATGCTCTTCTTCTCTGCTTGTAGGTATGAGTTCATAAACATTGTTATACAGCTTATTTTCTATTAAGCAATTTCTAAAATGAAAAATTTTTTTAGCTGCTCTCTATGCTCCTTCCACATTCATAGGATTTGATATGATTTTTAATATTTTTTTCCCAGCAAAATATTTTTGCCCATGGGTTCAGAAGACTGGAACACCTCCCTGTGAAGATAGGCTGAGATATCTGGGATTGTTCAGCCTGGAGAAATCTTTCAAAACGTGAAGAACTTGATACATTTAAAAATGGAATGAGAGATGACTGGTGAGTCTTAAAACATCCAGTTACAGTAACAATGAGTGTGTTTCTTTCTGGGAGAAATCAGCTGGTTTATAAGACCATAGACAGGAGATAGGGAGAAAGTCCTGAAATACATCATGAAAAGATTTTTCATGGCCAAACAGCAACAAATAGTTTGAATTATTTGAATTTAATTTTACTATCCATTCCACATCCTACCAGAATACATCTAAGAAGCACCTAAGTTGTAGATATTGGACTACAAAGAACAAAATAAAAATGAAGTCATAGCCTCTTGAATTTGGTACATCATTTACTGCAAAAGTTCCATCAAAATGCACATTTTGTGAACATGTACAGGAAATGAATAATTTCATGCACATGGTTCTCCTTCATTTTGTTAACCATGAAAAATTAAAGCAAGCAAAATATATAAACAATGAATATTTTAAACCAGAATGAAAAGCAGTTTTTCCAAAAAACCTTTTTTTTCCATAGCCTTTGGTATATGAGTAAAATACTTTGCATTGGTTTTGACATATTATGGGAGCACCAGAAACACAATTAAAAGCATTTTTACCTTTCTTCTATTGTCTATTAAAAAATTTCAGGGAACAATTAAAACCAAGCATTTTAAAAACTATTTTTATACTGAAAAAATTGGGGAAAAAAGTATCACTTAATTTTTTTAATGTCCTATGTCCACACAATTATTTTTCTTCATATTCTGTTATTCAAACCTCTGTAAGAGATTATAGGAAACAAACCTCAATGCAGCCACTGGAAAAAAATTTCACATACAACTTTTCTCACTCTGACTTTTAGCTAGAATCAACGAGATTAAAGAAAAAAAAAATGGTATGGAACCACGCAGTGGTGTGGCAACCTGGGAAATGAAAAAATATTCCCATGCTCCTCTTTCTATGCCAAACTGTTTTGTGAGAATCGCCAAACTTTTGCCTGTCAAAATACTCACATGAGTAAGGCCACAATATATTTTGCTGGGTTTAGTGAGCTAAGGGGATTGGGTATCTCCAGGTGTAAGGATTACAGGCGACTATCAGTCTTGATTGCTCTGGGTGTCTCAGTTCTTCCACAAACATTAATTTGGGTTATTTGCAAGGCCCAGTGCTACCACAGCCTTTCTGCAGCCAACATCGAGCGGCACAGCCAAGGGAACTGCCCTTGAAATATTGCATCAGGCATGGCTCAGCAACCTCAAGTCAGTCACTTCAGTCTCTGGGGGAGACTGGTGGTGGTGGTGGTATTCCTCTGTCTTTGAGACTTTTTGCTGCTTGTTATAGCCATTTTGCCTCTTACACAGGGCCTGGCCAGCAAGCCAGATGGTCATAATATCTGATAAATGTTCTCAGTGAATGGAGTGGATGCTGCTGTGAATTGACAACAGAGCATCTGATGTCAAAAGTAATCTGCGTATGCAGAATAACTAGGAGAGAGGGAAGTATAATTGCAGGACAGAGAGAAACAGGGTTGGAGGGTTCCTACAAGAATGATAATGAGAATGATTAGGAGAAGAAATAAAGCCCTCCTCCATGAATAGAGATTGCAAAGAATAGTGTCATTTCCCAGAGAAATTAAACAAGCAAGACAGGGCATAATAAAGTGTTAAAAAACAAATGCTGTGTGGCAGAAGGAATGGGGACTACTATTCCCCCCTGGTACAAAGGAGTCCTTCAATCAAACAAGATGGGACAATTGCTGATTATTTCTAGACAATGAATAATTAGGCTGTGCAATACACAGCTGCATGATACAAAGGGAGACTGGACAGTTATATGACTAACAACACTACTGACTTAATGATCCAAGTTTTGGGTAGGGACATAAAACCCCGTAATTTAAACCAGTGCCTGTTAGCTATTAATAGCAAGTCTTTTGCAGGCCTTTTTATCTTTTTCAGCACATATTTTTTTGTAGCCACTTCTCTGCAGCTATTATTGAAGACAACAGAAGATGAGATGAACCATGGATTTCATACCTTATCACTTGTACTGTACCTCCATGAAATGCTACGGTGTATTTCACTACAGTATGTGATAGACTCCTATTTTTGGGTATTGTTCATTGCAAATATATAGCCCTGGGAACAAGATGTAAAATGATCCAGTTCTGATAAAATTATGCAGAACCTAATAATCTCCTATTAAGTCTCATACTCAAACTCTTAACTGCTTGCCCAGCATCAGAGAAATGAATGTCTGCAGAAGTAGCACTTTCTGCCACCAATTTTAAAACTAACAGGGAGTGCATGTGCTGGAGGTACAGAAAACCTTAAAAATTTCCACAGTCCTGTTCTTTAAGCTTAATGGGCTGACACTTCTGCATTGCTCAGCTGGCTGATTGTACCTCTCTGTCCTGGTCTGACCTCCAGGCCACTTCAGTCTGCTTCTGATTTGCCTTCTGGTCTTGTTCATAAAAAGTCAACTTCTGCACTGCATGTACACCTCAGACACACTGCACAGAGAGCTAATGAGGGTGAGCTGAGTACAGTTTTGATAAACTCTGCTATTTTCCCTGTTGTTCCTGGTGTTTCCACAGTCCAGCAGTTCCAGGAACTGCATTTCGCATACCAATTCACTACATGGTGTGGTTTTTCCCAGATTTTTCTGATGCTTCAATTCTTCTTGTTCAGCAGAAAGTTGTAAGCCAGAAAACATCCAGGAGATGTAGAGCAGAAGATTTGCCATTTTAGGGATAAACATTCACGAGCCATGCACTTGTTAGACAACTGTCATGCTGCCACTGCTTGGCTGAAAGCAACAGAGCAGTCTAGATCCCCGAGGATTAGTAGGACCTTTGGACAGTGAAGCACTTACTAAATTGGCAGGACTGTGCACCATGCTGGCTTTAACTCTGTAGGAGTCCAGTGAGCATCACTCTTGTAGAGTTAATCAGCTGGCAAGCTTTCACATTGCTCTTGTCCTTGAGTAACCTGAAATGCTGGTTTTGGCCCTGTTCCTCAAAGCAGCCTTGCCATGGGGACAGATTTGAACCTCTTTTTTTATAAGTGCAGAGAGAATTAGCTCTCTACTTCAGCATGTGGGAGTGGGTTCAGTGAGAAGACCGCTTTCATCTCAAGGGACACAGCAGAGTGGCTGAAGCAGAGTATTGGGGTTTTATTACAGGCCATATTTTTAATCCTTCCTAGTCCAAGGAAAACTCACTGACATGTCACAGAAAGCACAAACATGTTAATACCCATTAACTCCTCTATATAACACCTTTGGTCAGCACTGCACAATGCTTTTGTTAATCACTTAGATTAACAAAGCCCAGGGAGGCTGTGGAGTCTCCCTCACCGGAGATATTCAAGAGCTGTCTGGACATGGTCTTGGACAACCAGCTTTCGGTGGCCCTGCCTGTGGGAGTGGGGGCAGGATGGGTTGGAAAAGATGACCTCCACAGGTCCCCTCCAACCTCAAACATTCTGTGATCCTGTAAAAGCAACATCAAGGCAGTTAATGATAATAATTTACTTATACTCAGCATTTCTTGTAGAAAAATACTTTGGTTTTTTATCATCACCATTTATTATCTATGTTATTATAGCCCCAAGGTTAGAGCCCAATGTCAGAGACAGCATCAAGACCCTCCCATCTTGTAACACTAAGGCCATATGAAAAGGATGACCATTGCCTCTCTGCCACATTGGTGGTGCAAAGGAGAGTAATATTGTGCCAAAACATTATTTGTTTTAGCATCAGGTCCTAGAAAACTACCACCCTACGCAGTTACCTAGCACCTGGTGCTGTAGACAATACTGTTTTATAATGACAACTTCCAAACTGCACTTTTTAACCAGTAATTAATCTTTCAAAAACAGAAAGCACGTACAGAAGATTGAATGCTTTCAATTGCTCTAATCAAAACCACATTTTCATACATCTATATACATACAAACAAATGAATGAGATCTCTTAGGAACACATCCTGGCTATTATGCAAAATCAATATTTTTTAGTACTAAATATTTGCAACAAAGTTCTCATTTAATTGCAATCATCTGGGCCAAATTTGTTTTGAAAGGATGAAATGCACAGGCTTCCTTGATGGCAATTTATCTCTCAGTAATTTGACACAGGACTGGAATATCTGATCGTTACTTTGTTGAGTTGTTTTGCAATGATGAGAAGCTACAGTGAATAGTCTAATCTAGTGTTCTGGGCTGGGGATCAGACAGCTTGGATTCACTCTTTTTATGTTGTTTGACCTGCTATATCATCCTAAACAAGAGACTTCACTTCCCTGTGCCTCTCCTAGATATCCTTCCATGTCATTGCATTTTTGTTCCATTTCTCATCTATCCCATACGTTGTCTTGTTTCACTTGCCATACAATCAGTATTTACAGTATACATATTATACACCATTGTTTTTAGGCTATAAATTCTTTGACTTTTACCAAGTAAACATAGTCCTGACAGAAGACCCCATTATTAGCTGTCCATCATGAATCACTAAATATACACCTGAAGAGATATACATAGTATAAAACGGGGAGGGGTGGGAGGGAGTACTGCACTTTCAGGGGCAAGCTGGAGGAGAAGAAGGGGAAAGTGCTCATGTGCTTCTTCAAAGCCTTATAAGTTTTTATAACAAACTGTAACAGAGACCTTGATTTCAGTGGGAATTTCTGGGTGATATTGTAATACATGTAGCAAGTACCATTAGATATACAATCTCAAGTTACATTCCAGGTTTAGTATTTTTAGACTATAAAAGTGGCCCTGATAGTATTTCCTTCACTGATTTTTAAAGCATTTATAATTAGCTGCCAGAGCAGTTTTAGCAGCTGACTGGAGATCTCCCAGCAAGGTCCCCATAAATAAACGGTTCAATAAATCCTGGGATCTTCTCTTCATGGAAAGATTTGCTTTTATGAGAAGCAATGCCAGTAGAAAATAACTAGAAAAATTACCTTTGTTTATTAAATGGAAAGGAGACGCACAAAAGTATTTAAGATGTTATACTTGCTTAAACCTTACCAATTTTTTATTCATGATTCCTTCTTCTATACAAAATTATAGCTTTTCTTGGAGATGTGTAATATAAAGTTGTTATTTTTGTATTTATTATTATTTTTATCATGTTTATGACATTGAAGAGTGTTCAGAGCACAAATATGGCTCTGTACACAACACTAAAAATGCTTATTGCAGGTATGCACAAGTACTACTCGAGGCAATCTTAAAGCACATCTGCCTCAGAAAGATCCATACCACAAGGAAAAATAATAGTCTTTCTTTTTTTTTTTTCATGGCCTGTCTAGGTAGGTCAGCATAGATGAGATCTAAAGGATCACAGTGAAAAGTGTTTCCCATGTCCCAAGGAAAAACGTGCTGCAGCATGAACATTGAAGAGTTATAAAAAGCATGCATCTTTTTTTCCTGCTTATTAAAGTGAAGATACAAATTAAGTAGTAGTGAGGAAAAAACATCAAGCTTGTAATCTGTAACAAGCTCTTACCAGACCTACAGATAATAGAAGCACCTTAATAATGCAAAGGCCTCTTAACATGCCTGAAAAGCATTCAATATGACTGACACAGTGAAATGTGCTGTAAAAGCACAATTACCTGTGAACATATCAAGTCTGATCAAGCTCTTTTCATCCTTGGTTCTGAATACAAGGAATTGTTTGTCTACAAACCTTTTCATGCTGCTCATTCTTTCCCAGAAATACAAACTTTTCACAGAAGCCCATGTCAAAACACACATATCCACAAAAGTGTATACACATATATAAAAAAGTTGGGCTACAAAGATCCTTTTGGGGCCATGGAGCAGCAGGGCATGAACTGAGTATTACAGTCAAAACCTAGGCATTAGGTCAGAGCACACTTTTTTATCAGAGCTGAAGACACAAAGTAGTGGTGGTGAGGGACCATGGAACTAGAGCTCTTCTTTAACTGCAGAAGGAGAAATAAAAAGTTTCCTTGGCCAAAGTGGAGGAGGCTGGATTTTGCCCTACAGGACCTAATTGACCATCACCACCTCTCTAGCCCTTATCCAGCCTCACAGCAAGCTCTGGCAGCAGCAGAGACAGGATCTATCAATCTTCCACTCACCCATAGCTCCTGCTAACCCCACCTTCACCTGAAGAATTGAAGAGCTAGCAAATTTCCCCTTCCACCCCCCTCTCACCAGCAGAACTCTAGATTGCAGCCCATGAGCCACATTTCTCTCAAACAAACTGTTCAGCCTGTGAGATATCCTGAGGGGTGCTGAAGCAGCAAATGCAGGCAACCCAGCAGCACACAACAAGGTCAAAAAGGGCACAAATAGCAAAGGAAGACATGTTCAGCATAACCACATTTACTCAAAAGACATTGTGGATTGAATACCTCTAGAAGATAAGGGAAAGGCAGAGAGAGACATACTACCTACTGCTTTTTATCCCTTCTATGTCATCTGCCCTCCCACCAAGTCTGCTTCTTGCTCCACGGTGGGAGGCCTTGTAATCGTGTCCCTCTGCAGGGAAGGCAAAGGTGACATGAGCACTAGCTGGCAATATTTGAGAACTGTGATGAGGAGTGTTCATGCAGTTGCTGAAGGTACTGGTCCTTACTTTTCTGGTTGTGATGGAAAAACCCTCCTGCAAACTCACAGAGGTTTTGCAGCATCCCCCCAACTCAGAGGGCATTTGTGATAGTGGTGACCAACCACCTACTTGCAGTAAGCTTGTCAACTATGTATTTCCACATGACATGCAAAAGAACAAAGGCAAATTGTGTACACACTCTTGTGCTGACCAGGTATGATAACATTAGCCAGCATCACAGGGGTAGGCAGCCTTTCTGACAACACAAAGAGGTAGTCAAATGCCATAAAAGCCTCTATCCTGGCATGGAAACACACAGTCACTTCAGCCTGTGAATCAGAGCAATTGGACACTGCATACTCTCCTGCAAAATCTCCCTAGATATCTGTAAGCCTGTCTAAGTGTTTCGCCAAGGCATCCAGAACAAACTACAAGGTTTTTACTGAAATGAAGTCACAACTGCACCGGATTGTACTGAAGATCATGCCAAGTGGTGCTCATACACTTCAGGAATGGACATAAAGTAAATGCTAGACGGCTTAGCATAACAGGGAGGTGGATGTTGGTCAGGGAGACCTCAACCATCTTGACCACAGCCAGCTTGCCCATCTCAAACTAGCTAATGATTAACCAGCAGGTGTCAGAGACCACAGCTTGGGCATCAGTGAATCATGCACTTGAATTAAGTATGAGCTCCCAGAAGTTTGCTCAGCTATTGAAAAGTTGTGGTGACAGCTTACAGTAGAGGGCCTCAACTCTGCCTCTCTGTACCTGCCAGTTCTGCACTGTGGACATTATATTTCCACAAGCCTTAGCTCAGCTCCTACATCCCTGGAAGTGTTTAAGGCCAGGCTGGATGGGGCTTTGAGCAACCTGGTCTAGCGGGAGGTGTCACTGCCCATGGAACGGGTTGGAACTAGATGATCTTTAAAGGTCCCTTCCAACCCAAACCATTCTATGATTCTATGATCCATAACGTCTGACTGGGACAGAGCAGTGCAACGAAGAGAAGGTTCAAGAAAATGAGTTGTAAAGAACTGAGGGAACATTGGTGACAGGTCATTAAGAGTTTCCTCCAAACCGTATTCTGCGGACACGTGATTTGCCCCTCCCTGCTGGACCTGCCAGTGTCTAATGACCAAACCAGGACCTTGGCAGGAGGGGGGAATTAGGTGAAAATTGCCAAGGTATTGCTCATGAATCTGGAAGAACAGGACAGCTAGGATGTGGAACAGAAACAAGCCATAAGCTTAGCCAAGGGTAGAAATGGAGCTTGATTCCACAAGTGAGACCTTCTAAAGGGGATTACACCAGAAAGAAAATACCTCTAAAATCCTACCATCATCTCCATAAGACAGATGAAGGGGCAGCATGGTGCTTCTCAGTGTGATCTGTTGAAAGGTCTCCTGTTCTGAGAGAAGATATTCAGGAGCACAATTTTATTTTGGATAGGTTCAGGCTATGTGTCTATTTGGGATATTTTGCTTGCAGACCAAGCTAGAGCTAATCTAAGGAAAAGCATCTGAAATGTTTGAAGCATTTAAATTTTTAGCATCACCTACTTCAGTCTACTTTATCTGCTCTTAGTGTGCTAATGAAAGCAAAGCCTGGACATTAGTCTAAGACCCTGGACATCACTCTCTGCATATTGGTATGCACTCAGCCCTAGCTTTTGAAGGAACCACTTAGTTCCCTCTGAGGATAAAGTCAGAAGTGTTTCAGATGGTCCTCTTTCCGCTCCACACTGCTAAGGGTTGGTCCATGGTGTTTTTCCCTCTCAACAATTCCATTAATCTGTTGCCACAATCCAAAGTATACAATATGTACAGTTGGCTTTTGCCAAACCTGGCACTTATAGCAAGATGTGGCAGACGACTTAAACTTTGTGGAGTGCACTTTGAGCTGAAAAAGTATAAAAATATGCCCTCCAAATGCACTTACTAGGACCTCAAAGAGATCCAGGCCAGGTGCTCTGTGGAGTGAATACACACTTGGTGCTCAACAAGGAACTATTCCTGAGCAGCATAGGTAGAGTGTGCAGTTCTCACAGTCAATGTTTTCTGTCTTCTTGCATTTATTGTCTGCATCTTCCTGCCTAAATAATTGCAGCAACGTCAAACAAAACCTTCATATTCATAAAGAAAAAATTCTTAAACACCTGAGTTTCAAGAAATGGTTTCAGCAATTTGTTTCTAAGGGATTAATCACAGAATCACAGAATGATATCGGGTGGGAAGGGACCTCTGGAGATCATCTAGTCCAACCCCACAGTCAAAGCAGGTCCACCTACAGCAGGTTGCACAGGAACATGTCCAGGTGGTTTTTGAACTTCTTCAGAGATGGATACTGCACCACTCCTCTGGGCAGCCTGTTCCAGTGCTCTTTTACCCTCAAAGGAAAGAAGTTCCTCCTCGTGTTTAGACAGAAATTCTTATGTTCAAGTTTGTGCCCGTTACCTCTTGTCCTGTCCCTGGGCACCACTGAAAAAAGACTGGCCCCATCCTCTTGACACCCTCCCTTTAAGTATTTATAGGCATTCATCAGATCCCCCCTCAGTCTTCTATTCTCCAGACTAAAAAGACTCAAGTGCCTTAGCCTTTCCTTGTAAGAGAGATGTTCTAGTCCCCTAATCATCTTTGTAGCCCTTTGCTGTACTTTCTCCAGCAGTTGCCTGTCCTTGAACCGGGGAGCCCAGAACTGGACACAGTACTCCAGCTGGGGCCTCACCAGGGCAGAGCAGAGGGGCTGGATAAATCATTTCTCATTAATCATTTCTCATTCTCATTTCTCATTTAATCGTTTCCCTTATTTTTCAGTTTGGAGTGGAGGGACAATTTTCACGTTAGTTGGCACAACCAACTTTTCAGCAACTCTACACATCAAGCTTCAATGAATTTTAACTCAGTTCTTATTGTAAAAGATTCACATTGTCCAGGAAGGCCCTCCATAAAAGGCTTATGTGTATATATCTTACATAAGGTAGATATTACATATTTTTATCCGTGTCTACTGCCCATGCAGAACTTAAAAATATGAATTTTTTGTTGAATCTACTCATGTTTAACCAACTATGTATAAGAAATCAAAATAAGCTCAGGAAAATCATTACTCTGGCAGGGAACCCTTTTCTAATCATTTCCCAGGAGCCTGTGCTTTTCATCCACATTAATGGTCACTCAATGGGCAAGTGAAAAAGCAAGGAAACCTCTTGAGAAAAAAGTGTAATTCAAGTGCCAACATCTCTCCTAATAAATACATAGTAATTTCACATAGAAACTGGGCACTATAATGAATGCCCAATAAAACAAAATTGCTGTATAAAGTGCACAAGCAGGCATTTGAAGAGGTTCTGAGTGGATGGATACTAGCCAAAAGCAAGTAACAGGGGAAACAAAACACCCAATGACACTTAAGTGAAGTGGGGCTGGACTGTCAAGTCTGTGCTCTTTTGTGCTCTGAAAGATCTGCCATTTTGTTCAACTTGCTGCAGCTGCATGACCTGATGGCAGGAGAAGGTGCTCTGCCTGCCCAGTGTTGATTCCCTCGGCTTCAGCTGATTACTTTGCCAATCAGTCAGATGCAATTTACAATCAGTTTTAAGATTGCTCATCATTTCCTATGACTGACACGCTGACTCTTTGAACAGAACAACAAATTATGGCCCATACCAATCAACAGCATAAACTGGTTTCAAGCCTTCTCCCTTTGTTATGCAGTGGTGTGTATCTCCCTTTCTCTTCCTGGAGAAGTTGGCCACCCTTTGTCAGGGGAAATGGACACAATGGAAGTTCATACACACTGGTAGCATGAATTATTGGACTTACACACCACAGTATTTGCATTTAACATAACACTGATAAATTGAACCTTCCTAAACAAGTTTCACTGATTCCCAATACAATTAATAGAAAAATAGCCAACTGTTCCAGGCAGCAGCTTGAGAGGCAATGGGGGTGTGTGTTATCTCTCTGATTCCACTAGCTGGAAGACACATTGTAGGAGTCTTGGATGGAAAGTATTTAAATTTTCTTTAATTTCGTGATCTCATATCCCAAAGTATCCAGAAATGGTCATGATGAATGCTGTTAAGTGCATGTGTTGCCGATTTCAGAAATTGTAAATCCAACCTAAGACTTTATGGAGGAGAGGTCTGATAGTCACATCCTCATTGTTTTTAACAAAACTACTAATATTTCTCGACATCAAAGATTGAAATATTAACATCTTGAATACAACTTCTTGCATTCAAGCACTGACATTCTTCTTTTGAAGGGAATCAAGGCTCTGATAGCTAAAGCAGAAGATTCAAATCACTTACTCAATTGTACCTCAGTCCTCTGATCTGTTTTCAGACTTGCCTGGCAATGCAGGAAATGTCTTGTACAATGAACCTCAGGAGTTAAGTTGCAGACAATCCTAAATCACATGGACCTGAGCCAAAAACTTATTCAGGGGCATTAAAACAATTCAATGCACTGGTAAGTATTTGGGACATGTGCTTTATTTGCCGCAGGTGCTTCAAGCTGGAAGTATGCCAGGTAAAGATCTCTCATAACAACCCTTCACCCTATGTAAGCAAGGACATGCTCCTTCAATATATACATATAAGAGAATCAGAGCATCAGAATGCTTCAAACACCGAGGGAAGCTCCAGTGACTTCTGAACATCAGCAATAGCAACAGCAGCTGTGGCTGTGGTCAATAAGATATTTGTCTAACAGAATGTTAAGCTGCTTTCCTATACAATCATTATGCAGTTGACTGATTCAGATGGTTTTGTATAATTGTCTTGCTTGACGAGGAGCTCATTCTTGTCTCTGCATTTAAGATAATTTCTCTGACAGCCATATGGACAGAATTTGTTTGTTAAAAAGCCCACCCTTACCGTGAAACGGCTTTTGGAAACAACAACTCCTTTTTTTTCTTTCTTTGAAGAATAGGTGGAGTAGGAGAGGAAAACATCCTTTGATGTTTATCAGTAATCTGACCAGATAGTTTGGTCAGTTTTGTCTGTTGGCTTAACCTGGGCTGCAGATTTTGAATAGAATTATGCAAAAATAGCATGAGGCTTTGAAAATTGGTGTACTCTAAAAACAAACAAATCACACCTAAAAAGTTACCTGCAAAAATGGGAATCTGGCTACTGCAGACAAGTGTTCAGAATAAAGCATGTAAGTCCCTTTGACAAAGCTTCTACATCTAATTGGTAAAGAAATTCTATAGTAACATAAACTAGACAGGATAAAGCAAAAGGAAGAATGGAAAAGAGATGTTGTCAAAAGGTGATGCCTGTATTATTTTTGTGACAGCCCTTAAAAATATTTGCAAGGAGAATTGTTTTTAGAGAAGAGCTTGGAAAGTCAAGTCAAGATGGTTGGATTATTTTTCTACCCTTCATATACCTTTGTGGTATGACCTTGGGCAAGCATTTCTGTGTGTCAGCTTCATACGGGTAACACAGAAATGCTTCTCCCAAAGGTTAAGTACAAAAAAGCCACATTATGCTTAAAGGCATCTCAGAAGAAGACGATAAGTAAAATCTCTATCAATAAAACATGACTGAACCTGTCAATTTACACTAGGTAAGAACTTAGCCAGCCAATGTAGAAGATGCGTGTACCTGTAAGAAAAATACCTGTGCAGTAACATCAGTCCTGCTCTTGCCTCACTTAAAAAAAATGTTCAAAGAAGAAGCAAAAAATAGCATCTCTCAAATTTGAGTGTCAAGAGTGTTTGCCTGCTGTTTTCCAAGGATCCATTTCTGCAATATCAAGGAAACGTCATCTGAGTGTCATAAACCATGTATACTGTACACAGGCAGCCTGTTGTCCTGCCCCTTATCAGGAGAGGATTGTTTCCGCTAGGCAAGAGTTGTGAGTATTAAAGGGTATTAAAGTACTAAAGAGATTTTTAATTTTACCTGTGTGTCTTAAGTGCAAGGACATAACGAAGGCATGAGCTTACGCTAAATTTCCATAACAATAAGTATTCATGTTTTTGTATTAGTAGCTAAAACATCAAAATCAACATTAAAATACACAATTTCTCAGTCAAAGTTTTTTTCTATATTACTGTACAACAATACAATGTAAAATTGTCCATACCACACACGCAAATCACTGCACAGTGCAATCTCCTAACCCTGCACTTTATTGTAAAAGTGTTTTAACATGGAAGACAATTTTTTTCTCACCTCACAGATGAGTTCTTTTGCCTAGCCTTTCCAAGGGGGATCATCTCTGATACACCGCATATATAATTTTCCAGATGATAACAAGTCTATTAATTATTTCTATTGCAACTAATGTCACAGACAACCCAAGCAAATATTGACACCAATAATAATTCTACATCTCCAACACACTACGGCTGAAAACTGTTCCTACCTTAAAGCTTTTTATGTGACTTATTTTCTGTCAATCTGTTCTTTCATTCCCTGTCCCCCTGAGGCATCCGGTAAGCACTCCTTGAAAGTTGCTTCAGGATCACCCCAATGCTAAAGCACTATTTTGCCCTCAGCCATCCAACCCTTAGCTCCTGGCAATTAAAGTCTGAATCAGAAGGCATTCAACTTCCACTTTACTCTCAAGCATGAACAAGTGCAATCACTGCAGGAAGCTGAGCATCCTTGTCAGAAGCAGTGGGAACCTCTGTCTTATCATGCCACTGTCACTTGTCCTGGATTCCAACACACCATGATGGGGTGTCTGGTGTCCTGGGAAGCTGTCCCAGTCATATTCAGCAAGGCTAAGAAAAGACTTTGCCTGTTAAAGTTTTCATTCTAACTGGTAAGCCTTGGCTCATCTTCTGTTGGCCTTGGTGCACTTGACTGTAAATAAGAATTTGGGGCAGCAGTGTCTTATGAAATAAACCTTTTGAATACTTCTTGTCCAAACACTCATTCTTTTCCAAAAGCTTATACATGAAAACCCAGATTTAGCATGTTCCTTAACATTCACCGAAACACTCTTACTACTTATTGCTGGGATAAAAAGATAAATGTTTTGACCATCTTTTCTATGAAGTCTGAGAATTTCCTTAGATTTCAAAGATACAAATTAGCATGATACATCCATCTTTCTAAGCTCCAGAAAACACTAAATTTCCCCCATCTTGATAGCTACTTTATTTCAGATTTTTATGTTTTCAGAATTTGACCAAATGTTGCTTAGTTGTTCTTTTCAAATAAAACTCACTGCAAATTGCTCATTGGAGAGAAGGATCCCAAATGCAAAGTGAACTTTTCCATTGGCATTTTTTCTAAAATACCGATCATTCCTGGCAAGCATTTTTTGCTTATTATAAGCTAAAAAATACCATTTGGGGAAAAAAATAGTTCTATCTACTGAATTTTGACCAAAAAAAATTTAAAAAGTATTTGAGTAGCACACAGAAAATTCTACAGGTAATTTCAATAGTTTGAAGTTTTGGCTGAGGTTCAATTCACATTTTGATGCAGATTGCTTGGATGATTTTAAGCTGTTTTGTCCAGAATAAAGTCTCTTAGGCAACTACATATATGAGATGCATGAGGCCAAAAATCAGTTAATGGAGCTGAGATTTTCCCTGTAATCTTCAGTTCAGGAAGAAATCACCTAGTTTTTCCCCAAAGTGCACCTCCATCATGCTTGAGCCAGGAAGACAGTTTTCTACTGACAACTTGCTCAAAAGAAGGTGACTCACGCAGGGGAGGAAGCAATAATAAACACAAGTAATTCCTTTGCAGATGAATGTATAAACAGAACAACTTAAAGATAGAGGTAAAATTGACAGAAATTTAAACTACTCAGAAAGAAACATTAATTGGAATCAATATGTAGTTGTGAAAATGTTTGAAGGACCTAAATAATTACAGCACTTAATGTTGTTGTCTTAAAGGAAAGTAGAAAGGCCAGCTAATTAAATTGTCTTAATGTGAACAATAAGGAGCAAAAGCTGCAGCTTTTAAATGTGTTGGAGTAGTACGCTGACAAGAGTGAGAAAGTAAATTGTTCAATGCCAAGAAAATTAAACTCAGAAAAGAGAACCATCCCCTAACTGACATTTCTTAAAGCACCTAAAATAAACCCCTAAGAAAGCAACAATATTGTTCTTCTAATATTCACCCATGTGCACACCAAACTATCTCATCGACTGTATTCTCATTCTTAGATGGATTAGCCTACTTCTGTGAATAATACACTTAATTGAAAATAACAGAATGCCAGTATTAGTTTTAATGGCTTAAGTTGGTACAACCTCTGTTCAAAGGATTCAATAAAAGACTCTGCTACGTTCAAAGAAGGTACCAAAACTCTTGCTGGAACTGTGTAAAAAAAAAAAAAAAAATTAAACAAATAACAATTTTGTACCAGTTTAACACCACACATTTCCCCCAAGATTCTTCTGGCCAAGTCACGTTGCAGCTTATGCTACCCGCTATCATTTAGCAAAAAGTATTGAAGGGACAAGTACTTACTTGGAGAACTGTGTCTGCCTTTAAAGAAAGATTGCTTATATTCAGCCTGTTAATTCCTTGGTACATCTGAACTTTGCTTAGAAGTGAGGCTTATGAATACCAAATAATCAAAACCATTGCCATTCTGTAGTAAATTTAAAGAAAATAAATTAGGGTTTTTTTCCAAAAAAAATCCATGTTTATTTCAGAAGATTTTATTTTATTTTTTTTTAAATGCAAAAATAAAACATCTCGTTAGCTGGAGATTATGGCACTTACTGCATATACGCTGTGGAAAAGCACTATGTTGGTTACAACTCATGAAACACCCATGTATATAAGGAGTGAAGATAAGGATGCTTAGGCTACATTCAGAGGGCACGGCAGGTGAAGTTAGTGGTCTGCCCTGGTTTTCTACATTGCAGTCACTCCCACTAAAGGAGCTGTTGGAGCACTTCAGGGCTCCCATTTTTCCCCCCATCAGAAATGACCTCAGAAGATCTACACTCAGCAGCTGGGAAGCACCCCATTTCAAAAACCTGGTGTTGCTTCCTCTTCATGAATTTCAACATTTCATTCTGCTGCTGCAAGACTGGATAAGACAGTTTTTTAGTCAAACTTCAAGTCTCGATTAAAAACAGGTACTCTTACTTTAGAAGAAAAGGAAATTCAGCATCAAACAGCTCTCAGACTTACACAAGTTTTCCCTCTTGGATCTGAATTATCACACAGCATCTTATTGACCGCTATGTCAAAACGCCAATTTCTTGTTTGGAATGTTGGAAGTAAAAAAGCAAATCAATATCAGGAAATGTCACTTGTTCGATTAAATAGTTATAGTTGCTTACAGAGTATGGGAAAGAATTAATTACAACAACGAACAGAAGGTGAGGATTTTTTTGTTCAGAAAACAGATAATTTACTCCTTAAGAGGTTCTACATTTGAGCTATGGAAAAAAAAATAGAAGTTTCTTTTCATTTCTAAAATAATTTTCTTCAAACAAAATTATGAGGGCTGCTAATTTGTGTGTAGAGGTGGAGTCTTTGTAAATACTTTACTCAGTTCCAGTAAAAAAATTCAGAAGTCTCTATTTTGAGCAATGATGCAATAAAGCATTCATTTGTACCTCTTCACATGGAGAGTGTTTTATGGGATATAATTTAAGAGGATCTTCCTTCTGTGCAAGTGCCACAAAATTGACGTATATGATGTTAAAAGTCTCCTGGCCAAGAGAATAAGAGGTTTAAGGACTAATTAAAAAAAAAAAACAAAAACCCCAAACCAAAAAAAAAACTACAGCTAAACTAAAACTAGAACAAAAATCCCAACAAAAACCTCAATTTGGTTAATAAAAAATACCTTAAAAGTAAGTTCATCTCTCAGAATGATTCACTGCAAGAAAAGTTGGAATATTGTGATGCAAAATAAAATCAGACAGCCAAAGTGACATTGGTCTTTTCGTCCCAAAGTGGGAAATGAGGGCATTTGGAGTCTCACCCTGAGGTTTAATTTTGGACATGCCACTTAATTTACCCTGCCCCAAATCCCAGTTGTGTATCATTCACCTCTTCTCTTAAAGGCCTGCTTCTCTTTTGCCTTTTTCACAGAAGCAGGCTGCAACTCCTCTCCTATGAGGACAGGCTGAGAGAGCTGGGGCTGTTCAGGCTGGAGAAGAGAAGGCTCCATGTAGAATTTATTGTAACTTTTCAATATATAAGGGGGGCTTATGAGAAAGGTGGAGAGAACCTTTTTAGCAGGGCCTGTAATGACAGAACAAAGGACAATGGTTTTAACCTGAAAGAGGCTAAATTCAGACGGGACATAAGGAAAAAAAATTACCATGCGGGTGGTGATATACTGGCACAGGTTGCCCAGAGAAGTTGTGGATGCCCCATCCCTGGATATGTTCAAAAGGGCTTTAAGCAACCTGATCTAGTGAAAGATGTCCCTGCCATGGGAGAGGGGATGGATTAGATGATCTTTAAAGGCCCCTTCTGACCCTAACTGTTCTATACTTGCTGGTATGTGTGGCTTGGTATGAGATGATGCAGAGGTTTGTCATGGTAGCAAAATGAAGAGGGAAGCAACGTCCTTGGAGGACGATATGTCTTTTTTCATGTCTTTGTGTGGGGAAGAAAAGATAGATCTGCACCAGATAGAGGGTTCCAGTAGACATGAATCTCTAGAGCACGACTAGTCTGGGAGGCAAATTGCAGGTGAACGATGGTATTGTAACAAGCAGCACTCACTGAAACTAATGGAGATTGATATAAAACAGAAGAATATATATTTCTTTAACATGGTGGGTAGTAAGCCTCTGGATTCTTTTGCTATAGCAGACTACAGAGGCAGACAATATAATTTGGTTCAAAAAACAGTTAGACAACTTCATGGACAGCAAGGATTAGGGATGCACATCCATAATCCCTCAACTGTGATGCTGGGGATTGGAGGATGAGAGTGGCAAGAGTGGTGTATTCTCCCTGTGTGATGTCTTCGACCAACTCCTGCGAGAGCAGTGACCTAGCTGCACCATTGTTCAAACTGTGGGTGCTCTATATGTGTCATACGGTGAAACTAAAATTGTAAGCTCTTTGGGTCAGAGGCTCTCTGTTATACAATATGTATATACACACCAGCCACAATACAACACCAGGCCAGATTCAGCTACTTTAATTACTAGAAAATACAAATAGTGGATGTGGTTTGCAGCTAACAGACAAAATCTGATCCCTCTGTTGCATCTAATATTCTCTGCAACATCCTTCCTCCCCTGAAGAACTATCAAATTTAGCTGGAACTGACTGACAGAAGTGGGAAAAATTCACAGGGTTTGCTCATGACTCTTTTCCTCATGAAACAAGGATAACCTCCCATCACAAACCCCCTTGTCAAGAAACTGCCGTGAAACTTAACCAGCAATCAGGGATATCTGGAAGGAGATAAAACTCACCACATAGCAAAATGGAATAAAAGAAGAAAAAAAAAAAAAAAAAGCCAATGGCAAATATTTGAAAATCATAAAAAGGCATATCATTAAGAATAACAGCTTGATTTTTGATGTGCCAAAACACTCTCAAAGCCACAAAGGAACTGTGTATGCCAAGCCAATAAACAAAAAAGACAGGTTTATACTTTATTATATCTCCCTGAAAATCATGTATGTATGAGGGAGGGGTTCTTTTAGGTCTGTTTTCAAGCACATTTAAGTGTTTAATATCAACTCTATTTGTTCCTTTGTGCTCACCGATACCTATCTTGGCACTTTAGGACTCTGAAAAGCAAGCTCTACGTATTGATTCTGTGATTATTTCCTAATAAGTACTTATGCATCATAAAGCCATTGCTCATGCAGAAGCAATATGACATAAATACAGGTTACTAAGTCTGTTAGAGTTCAGCAAGATTCTGAAAGATGGTAAAGTTACAACCAGGAAAGTTTGCCTGTATTTCAAAAAGCACCGAAACCCATTTTTTCCTAAGTAAAAATGACAGAAGTCTATCAAACTTTTCAGACTTACTGTGTAAAAGGTCAGAGATGTCAATCACAATATCCAGAAGACAATTCCTTTTTGTTACAGCAAGACTTGCTACCCAAGAGTCAGGCTTCTTGTTACCACTTGTGTTTCATCTGTTATTTCTGTGACCCTAATTTCAATGGGAAAGTTATTAACGTAGTCACAAATTTTTAAGAGTGGAGTTTCTCCACAAGGAAGGAGAAGGCATGAGCAGCTGGTGACCACAACCCAGACAGCGGTGACAACCTGACCACCAAGGATGCAGTCCCAGCATGCCTGAGCAAGATAATCCAAGCCCAGTTCTGCAGAGCTACCAAGAGGCAGGTTCCACCAACAGCCTAACTATCATCACATAAATGGGAGGTAGCTAGTCAAGTCAACAGATCAGGATGGACAAGGGCCAGGGCTGAAGACAGGGACATCTATAACACAGCTCAGGTCCCAGGGCTCAGCTTAAACAGGGCTCATGAGCAATGGGCAGAGGGTGTCTGGGTGGGATTCCCAGCAGAGCCTGGTCAGGTCAATGAAGGTTCAGGAATGCACTCAGAGGCCTTGAAAACACAGGACTAAGCTCAGCTGCAACAGGCTCAAATTTCTATATGCAGGAGGCACTTTGCTCTGTGGTGTATCAAATGGATAACCTTAATTGGAGGTATATCTCACTCTATATTTTTTCTATCATTATTTATTGTCATTCCACAAAACCTTGTATGTTGGCTTCTTAGATTCCAAGTACCCACGTACTTATGCGCAGGAATAGTTAGCGCAACTTCACTCTCAACATCTGTAGATAAACATACGTAATGCAGTATTTTGGCATAATGATTGCAATAAACAAGGACAATGATATTTCATTCCATTTTCTCAATCTAATTGCACAAAACCTACGACACATTTTAAAATGCAAAACCACAGTAACTTCCAGAACATTTAATAAAAGGAAAACATATTTGCTTATTTATCATCTTACTGAAGACATTGGCATTGTATTTGCATACAATTTTTAAAAATTTATTATATCTTTGGCTGTTTTTAGGTCTTGAACTGTTTTTAAGCAGAGAAAAGGTATATATTGTTTTCATTTAAACTACTCCAATCCCCTGCTCTTTCATTACAGATATGTTTCCTGTTTTGTTCATATTCAGGAAAGCTGTGATTGATTGGAGGATGCTATCTTTATTCTCAGCCCTTAGGATAATTAACCCTGAAACACACAATCAAGGCTTTTCCATTAGTATGTTATACCATAGGTCTGTATTTCTGAAAATGCTGTACAAATTACCCTACAGTCATCCTTGACACTTCATTAACAGCAGGCACAAATGTTTACAGGGTGAGAAAGACTTTGCTATAGATATTTTACGAAAAAGATCTCATTCTTGAAATTTCACTACAGCCCATTTTGGGAATTATCACAGAATGATATTGGGTGGGAAGGGACCTCTTGCGATCATCTAGTCTAACCCCACAGCCAAAGCAGGTCCACCTAAAGCAGGTTGCACAGGAACTTGTCCAGGCAAGTTTTAAATGTCTCCAGAGAAGGAGACTCCACCACGTCTCTGGGCAGCCTGTTCCCGGGCTCTGCCACCCTCAAAGGAAAGAAGTTCCTCCTCATGTTTGGTTTGTGCCCATTACCTCTTGTCCTGTCCCTGGGCACCACTGAAAAAAGACTTGCCCCATACTCTTGACACCCTCCTTGTAAGTATTTCTAAGCATTGATCAGATCCCCTCCCCAGTCTTCTCCAGACTAAAAAGACCCAAGTCCCTCAGCCTTTCCTCATCAGAGAGATGCTCTGGGCCCCTAATCATCTTTGTAGCCCTTTGCCATACCTTCTCCAGCAGTTCCCTGTCCTTCTTGAATCGGGGAGCCCAGAACTGGACACAGTTATTGCTTGGGGTGTTTTGGCTTGTCTACCTCAAGAGCAGCAACCAGGCACAGGTTTGATACCTGCCTCTGAAGGGCATAGATGTAATCCAGACTGGTCTGGAAGTCACACATCACTGAACCAGAGCTCTGCACCTCAGATGCCCTTAAAAGAAAAAGGCACAGGGGGGCACTAAAGTGCATATGAATCTCCCTGCTCACGTCTCACGTCTGGCTATGAGCCATATCTCCATGGTACATATTACCCAGTAATCAGACTCTCTTCTGGGATCCAGCAGTCTAACAGACTGGTCAATGGTGAACACTGTAACTCCTAAGACTCAGGAGACTGAGATTTGGCTATTACCCTGCACTGTGTACTAAGGCACTGATGACATCAGGCATGCAAGAAAAGAGTTCATAACCTCTAGTAGATATATCAATTCTTTACAGAAAGTAAGTGGTGATACTATGCTCTGCAGGATAACTAAGCTGTTGTGAAAAGAAGGAACTTTGGACTTTTTTTTTTTTTTTTTCTTTCACTTTCAGCTTACACTGTGATAACAGCAGGACTAATCACTGGATTAGCATGTTATTGCTTTGGAAAGCTCAGTGTATACATTTGCAATTCTGAACAGCTTGCAGTGGTCTAACTATGAAATTCACAGCGATACTGTCAGGTCTAGTGAAGGTTAAAATTAAAAAAAAAAAAGTACAATAATGAGAAGCCTGCTTTTTCTGTCATTTTTGTATTTTTCAGTCTTGTTCCATGCACACTGAGAGTGAACAGTCTACTTTATTCATAAAACTGAAGCTATTTATTAATATTAATAGCTATTACTAGACTATCTCTGGAATGAGGAACCCTGTTGGTAATGTTCTGAATCTCTTATTTTTATCAAACTTCCCAGAGAAAGATAACATTAGAACCCAGTCATACACCATTAGCTTCTTGATCTTTTGATTTCTCATAGGAAAATACTCTTATTATTGTAATAGGAATTAACACATTAGAATACAGCATAGGTGAAACATTTGTTTATTCTGCAGAAGGACACTGGTGGGTCTGAATTCCTTTTTAGAACATTTTAAATTTGCATAGTGGATTGGCTTGGTGGGAGCCTGAAATGAATAAGAGGAGAAGCTGACTGGCTGGACAGGGAGCAGGAAGTGAGACCAAACAGGAAGAGACAACCTGTAACCAGAGTTCCATCTCTCTTTTGACCTTTTAAATACATTTTATAGAGCATGGTAGACTAAGATACCTTAACTATAACCGTCCTACAACACCAATCTGCTCTTCTACCTCCTTACAAAATTTTTTTTCAAATAATTTGGTATTTTTATATACACATTAACAATGAAAGGACACCATTCTCCATTAAATTACTTTTTTTAGCAAAAAAATTATTATACTTTTTATAAAGAAAATTCACATTTCAATTTATTCAGTGTTTTTCTAAAAGCTTAAGCCAGCACATTCTTCATGGCTGTGAGGAATGAAGGCTCCCCTTGAAGTTCGTGTTCTAAAGGACTGAAGGAGAAGGAAAAAAAAAAAAAAAGAAAAAAAGGAGGGAGTGTGGAAAAAACATAAAATATAATTCCTATACCAACCAGCTTGACAGAACTGTGAATCAAAAGGGGGTTTCATAAAACATAAATGTGAACAGGGCAAGGGGCTGTGTCTAGCCTCATGAAATCTGTGCAGTGCTTAAGGGGCATTAATAGGGGCCTGAGGAGTTGCTGCACTTTGGGGTGAAATGTTGGCAAAAAAAGGAAGTTTAAAGAAGTAAGATAGTAAGCCACTCAATGTTTGAATGGAAATGATGAAAGACAGCATGGTAGTAACAACTTGTGATGTGAGACCAAAGCAAATTGGACTGGCAAAACACAAGGACAACTTGTAGGTGCCCTTGCACACTCAACATCATTTTGCTCATCAGTTCTCTGGACAAATAACTTTTTAATAGTAGAAGAAACTTACTTAAGCCTCTTAGAAGGCAGTCAACACATTAAAGAAACTCTAATTCGTCATTTGCTGTCTATTTTCATGAGAAAGTCCATAGAATGGAATCTGATAAGAGAGCCAAGGTACTAAAATATAAAAATCACAGGATTAGCATCTATCCTGGTTCCTTGGCTGAGGCTGTCAAGAAAAGAGCTTGTGCTGATCACACAATGTTAGTTTAAGAGCTGCTGCAGTTTGTCAGTTTTCATTAAATCTCAAGGGTTAACTCTAAAAAAAAAAGTTAAATGGCACCAATTTTAGAAAACTTTCTTTAAAATTGAAGAAATTAGGCTCATATGCTTATTTTCAAAGGTTCCCATAATATTGGATTTTACACTGCTTTTACATTGCATGGTTATTTGACTTCTAAGTGTCTTTGGATTTAAGGGTTAAAGGAATTTCATTCACACTTCATCCTGAGAGAACAGTCGTTATCTAGGTGTTTAATACGTCTAATGTGTACTACACCACCTCACGGCTTCTGTAGTACATTTGGTTTTAACACATCCCAAGTCACTTTTCACCTTTCAAATTGTTTGTGTTTATATTGATTTTCCAAGTACTTTACCAATAATTTCTCATCTGAAGTCCTCAAGAGGTACCAAAAAATATTTCTGAGAGAACACCGCATTAGGTCATGTTAAGTGGTGTATTCATATTTCTGGTTTGTTTGAAGGAGTTCTGTGCTGTTTTATGGAAAAGCAGGTAATAAAAATTAACAGAAAATTTAAAAGAAGTTAGCAAGTCAAGCTGGGAACTACTAAAGACGTTAACAATTTATGATATAGTAAAAGATAAGACCATTTTTGCAAAAACTCCGCAAAAGATATTCAAAATCAGGCATTTTAATCTATGTGAATCGTAGTGATATTTGAAGTCTTGTTCTGTGAGGTTTGATAAGGCTTTGAAGAAACCAAGAACAATATATTTAACATCCATTGAATTGCATATGTGATTCATCATCTGGAAAAATTATGGAAAACTTTTTGTGGACTGCAAATGAAGTTTCAGACCTCAGCCAGCTTCAGAGATACCAATCTCTGGAGAAGCCAGGATTATAAAAATCAGAATGGAAATCATAGAATCATCGAATCAAAGAATGGTTAGAGTTGGAAGGGACCTTAAAGATCATCGATTTCCAACTCCCCTGCCATGGGCAGGGACACACCTCCCACTAGACCAGGTTGCCCAAAGCCTTATCCAGCCTGACCTTGAACATTTCCAGGGATGGGGCATTCACAACTTCCCTGGGCAACCTGTTCCAGTGCTTCACCACCCTCACAGGGAAGAATTTCTTCCTAATATCTAATCTAAATGTCCCCTCTTTCAATTTAAAACCGTTACCCCTTGTCCTGTCACTATACTTCCTGACAAAGTCCCTCTCCAGCTCTCCTGTAGGCTCCCTTCAGATATTGGTAGGTTGCTATGAGGTCTCCCCGGAACCTTCTCTTCTCCAGGCTGGACAACCCCAGCTCTCTCAGCCTGTCCTCATAGGAGAGGTGCTCCATTCCTCTGATCATCTTCGTGCCCCCTATATGAATTAAACATATGAATTGAAATATGAGAAAATGCTTCAGGCATAGCTCTCTTCTGATGGCATCTTAATCAGTTTATCTACCCCATTCCATACATTAAGAAACATCACATATGCTAAGAGTGCTCTGCTGGGCTGTCAGATGCCTCTGCCCTGCCACTGTGAGGATACTGAACTGGCTGAATGCTCTGAGTAGAGCTAAACACAAAATATCCCTTCTACTCAATAAAATCTTTGGTGGAAATCAGTCCTCATATAGCTACAACCCACTTCTACTTTTATTTGTTTGTAGATTTAGACCTCTGTAAAGCAGAATACTGAAAATCCATCAATTACATAGAGGGTTTGTGTGGCCAGGCTGAATGGTGAGACTCAGCATGTTAATGCTTTACACGCATCCAATAAAAATTCTTCAGTCACTGTGGTCTTTTCTCAAGGCAAAGCATTTAGAATAAAATAATTAAGCTTGAAATTCATGGCGATGGAAATTTTGAGACTGATTCATTTATAACTTGGCTACAAGTAATTGGTGTGTTGTTCTTCTCTACTGTTTTTTCTTATTTACCTCTTAAAACAGAATGTCATATCATTAAATCTGCTCCATTGGTATCTGCCATCTTAACAGTGTATTAGCCTGTATGTTTATGAAGTAAATGTGAAGCTTTTAATTTTCTATTCTTCACTGCATTTACTACTCTCACAAGATGATCCTGTGTCATCCTTTTCCAAGTAGAATAGTAACATACCCTGCAAATTTATTATTTTTTTTTCTTTTATTAAAGATTACAGCAGCGCAAACTATTGCTTTATAAGAGAAAGGGTAGAAGAGTTTGGCCTAGGTGCATGAAAATCAGTTTTTCTTTTTCAATATGGACAATTGGCATTTTTCAGAGGATTGGGTTTTTGTGGGTGGTTTTTTCTTTTTGTTAGAGAAGTATTTAAAAAATCAAGTTAGAAGTTGCTGAAAACTTTTCAGAACAGTTTTCAGTTAAAAGACTGCACAGCTTTGCCTGAATCAAAACATTTTATTTCAACATTTCTCTTCAACGACATTTTCAATTTTGAGTGTCATTGTTTGCAGCCTGTGCTGACACAGTAAGATGGTTTATTTTACCTTCATAATTTCAATACTTTTTTGTTCTGACTTTTATAATACGAAATCTTTAATTGCAAGGTTATATACATTATTTCCTTGACCAGTCTTTTTTGCCTTACAGAAGTCCTGCACCTAGAAGAAGGAAGAGCAAAGCCAAGAAGAAATAGTCATCCTCACTGCTAATAAAGCAAAACATTTCAATGATGCGAAATGTTGAAAGAGAGAGAGCAAAGCAAACTGAGACTGTCAGGGTCATATACCCTGCCAAGGCTCAAAGCTACGATCAGAAGGTCATCTACAATGTGAAGAAATTTTGTGGAAAAAGGATGCTTTATAAAGGTCTGTGAAAGAAGCCCTAACCAGGGTGACTGCTGTGACAGACCAGTAAAATGTTCTTGTTGATGAATGAATTAATAGTGACATAGAACATTAAAAAGATGTCAGCATGATCTTACACGACAAGGTCAGAAGATGACTAGCTTTCTGCAACCCAGTCAAATCAATTACTACAGCCCAATTCAGAGGTCAATTCCTTGCCCTTGCCATGATCCAGGTCTACACTGCAACGCTACACACAGGGGAACTGAGTGATCTGTGACCAGCGTGAATATTGCCTAAACAACGCTATGAACAAAGACAGCAGTGTGGCACCAGGCAACACAACACCAGGGCTGGAGAGTACAAAATTAATGGGGAGGCACTAGAACTGGTTGAGTGGAATGGCTCTTCATCCTCTCCAGATCCCTCAATGTTAAGTGTGCATGATACATTCACAGTCATCAACCAAAATCATTAAATATCATTTTGTCCTCACAAACTAATACTTTAGCACTTCATCACATTTTTTTTAAGGTTTCAACCATCTTCTCTGAGATATTCTCCCCAGATACCTTGGAATTATTAAAGGTAAAAAACAGATAGGAGTCTTGCAATGCTACAGGCGTCCTCTCATAACATTTCCAACTTAGAAATGGACGAAGCTTGCTCGGCGTGCTTGCTGGCAGGGTAAGCTGGTATTTTCCTAGTGAGATCTTTGATCCTTTCAAAGGAAAAGAGAGTCCTGAGTTTTATCTTATGCTCATTTTTAAAGCTTTCGCTACCAAAGCAATGTACATGCTAAAGTATTGCAAACGCTCAACAATATTGAAGTAATACGGAGTTTCAGAAGCCTTTCCTGATTCCTGCTGTACTAAAACTGTCAGTCATGCATGGCTGTTGTAACCACATTGAAAATATAAAGAGCTGACGAGTACATGTGTAATTTGTGTGTCCACTGTGTCTGCTAGGATTTAGAAATGCCATGTTAAAAGCCAACTACTCTCTCCCCCAAGGATGCTTTTGTTGAATTTTTAATAACACAAATGCTTCCCTGAACTATTATTTCAGTACTTTTGCATAATTATCAGAGCTCTTTCAGGGCACTGCCAGTTTTTTAAAGCTCAGCCATGCTGCATTATAAGTAAACAAAACATTATAAATGTAGTCTTTGTGAATACAAATTGTGAGCAGTGTGTATGTACTGACCCACAGCTGAAAAATCCGTCTAGATGTGATAGTATTGATAGATAAAAGCTACCATGCAATGAAATAAGATGATCCCAATCTTCATTTCTTTACTAAAAATATGTATTTTTATGTACAGTTTTAAAAATGCAGTAGTCATTCACATATTAATGTATAAAAAGTAAGGTAGAACTCCGATAAAGTACTTTTAAAGTGCACAGTATATCTGCTGGATAATGAAGCTCTCCGTAGTGTAACTAGGAAATGCATTCTGGGATGATCTGTAAACCTGGATTGATTTTTCTCCTTTCTCTTAACTACCTTCACTGTCATTTACCATAACAATCAAAAAGGCATTTAAACTAAAAGTAACTCCTCTGGCTCACTCAGTTTGTCTCTCGGCTTACTGCATTTAACATTTTCTTTCTTTGCTTAAACTGACATGAACCTGAAGGACAAACTATAGCCTCACATTCCTGATTCCAGCAGATTATGTACCTACAAGATTAAGAACAAATGTTAAAAAACCTGAAATGGCACAAAAGAAGCCTGCGATGACTTGGTTAGCAGGGACACAATAGTCGTCCATGGTTCACAGTAGCAATAAACTGAAGTATCACGTACCATCTTCCCTTTGTGGCAGGTTCAGTATCAAGTGTTATCCACTTACTGCTTGCTTGGTCAGGCAGTTCATTTGCTTATTAATATGGTCTTCTATGGTCTACATTTTTTTTTTTTTTTTGGTCTACATTTTTCACTGTCTTCTTAGGATAAATAAGATGCAAAAATAACAGTAAAATACTAAGCATATGGATTGTATGCTTTTTTTAAAAGATCTTTACAATCTCAAATAATCAACTTTGCTTTGAACTCTGCTTTGAAGCAGTTTGGTGACTTAGCTATCATTCTTTGCATGAAAAGAATACTAAACCACTGAGAGAAGGTGTGAATTCACTTGAGCAAAGTTTGTCAGCTTCAGATAGGACACGATTTCACTGAATTTCACTGAATTTTTGGAGTTGGAAGGGACCATAGAGTTCATCTAGTCCAACTCCCCTGCCAAAGCAGGATTGCCCAGAGCTAGAGCATGTTACTCAGGACGGCATCCAGGCAGGTCTTGAAAATCTCCAAAGAAGGGGACTCCACGACCTCCCTGGGCAGCCTGTTCCAGGGCTCTGGCACCCTCACTGTGAAGAAGTTTTTTCTCGTGTTTGAGTGGAACCTCTTATGTTCCAACCTATGCCCATTACTCCTCGTCCTCTCACTGGCAACCACTGAAAAGAGTCTGGCTCCCTCCACCTTCAAACCACCCTTTAGATACTTGTCAGCATTGATAAGGTCTCCCCTCAGCCTTCTCTTCTCCAGACTAAACAGCCCCAGTTCTCTCAGTCTTTCTTCATAAGGGAGATGCTCCAATCCTTGA
>VXAK01010349.1:312998-345715 GCA_013399435.1 Arenaria interpres | reverse complement strand
CTCTAAGCTCCAAGAGCTGTTGTGTAAGTCATCAGAGAACCATCAGCATTAAGTGGCAATCAGCAAGGAAAAGCTGTAGCAGAGCAGGGAGGTAAACCAACTTCTCCGGGAGAAATAAAAAAAGCTCTGCCGGTACCTAGCGTTTCTCATTCTGCTGCCTTTTGCCATTCCCAGGCACAGCAATCCATCCTCCAGCTCCTGGAGCGGCCAGGCCTCCTCTGCTGGGCAAGACCCCAGTTTAAAAGCCACGCAGGCGAGGTTTATCCATTTAGCTGGTCAGGTTTAAAGTGTTTTGTAGCTGTGCTGAGAGGCAGCTCTTGTCTAATTCAGAAGGCTTTCCAGAGAGTGATGATGCTTTGGAGCTTGTTGGTGCTAATGTTCTAGTTTGTGATACACTGAGTGCCCTCCACTGGAGAAAACAGATCACACATTAAAGGCACGAACAAGTGATCCTGTCATTGCTATGCAGACTTTCTTCCTTCAGAAAAGAAAATTAAAGACACAGTATTGCCTCGCTCACCATCACCCTTCCCCAGACCCCTCTGCCTTCCCCAGATCATTCCAGGTTTCTATGGTGGATTTTCTGGCAACTAAATAAAACCCCTATTCCCTGGGAATTTGGCACCTGATCTTTTTCTAATCCCCCTGACCTGTCTGTTTTTCTTGGGCAAATTCTAAACTGTTTTTATTTTCCCGTACTGACACGGCAAGAACAGGAAAATGAATGTTTGCAGATTAAAAGAGAAAGTCGTGTGAGGGGGGCAGGGGTTGGGGGGGGGAACGTACAAACTGATCATCCCACACCAAAGGCATTTAATTGCATGCACCAAATCCAAACGTGACCACACTGAAAACAGCTTGTTTTTTCCTTTTAAATCTAAGTGTCTTTTCATCAGAAAAATACTGTGTGTGATGAACAAGGCAGAACCGAAGCTGCAGAATTAGTGACGCTTTTTTTCTCCTAATTTTCTTTTAAACCCCTCTTCCCCCCGCCCCGTGCCTCCCCAGCTCTCCCCAGTTCTGGAGCCAAGAGCGCTGGTCTGGATTTGAGCAGAATTCAGCCACAGACCTTGTGGTGGGACGTAGGGAATGACACTCCTCCAGCGTTTCGCCTCCTGCTATGTCTCTGGCTGCCTTACTAAAGCCTGAATTAATTCTCACCCAGTTCAATGGGAGATGTGAAAGGGATTTGGAGGGAGCTCAGCACCGCGCGAGCCCCCCCTCCCCCGGGTTAGTTCTGGTTAGCCCTGGTAATCAGGAGCAGCAGAGAATTTAAGCTCAGTGGAGCCCCACACAAACACACAAGCACTATTTTTGGTTTCAAAGCAAACTCAGGTTTCTCAGAGGGCAGCACTGGGCTGCACTGGAACATTTTTAACCTGGGTTCCCAGAGCTTATTGATTTGTCCATCTGCACCCTCCTCTTCCTCTGCCACAGAGCCATCGGGGATTCTGAAAACAATTCCAGCCCAAATCTTGAGTTTAGATGCCAAAATAGTGGAAGTACCTTATAAAAAGCCTGTCATGAGCTAACCATTCTGTGTTATTTATTTTTTTAAATATTTTAAAAATATTTCCCTTTATGACTAAAGAGCACACTGGTCAGCGTTTTCCAGCTCACCTCTCGAGGTTTCTGTGTACTACTATTCCAAATTCAGTGCTGTAACCAAAATTAAAATTGCATGAAACTTAAGGCCAGATTCTGCGCTATTTTAGTTCCTTCTTCCTGCTGAGATGAAAACACCGGTGCTTGTCCCTGCAACCCATTCCAAATGAAGTCACCCCTGCCCAGCCCCAGCACCTGCTCCCCTCCAGTATCTCCATCTGATCAAAAAGGTTCAGACACAGAATGGGCAAAGTAGTTCAACTCCATTTTAAAAAGAAATAAATAAATAAAATCCACAAAACAATCCACAGAAGCCAACTTTGCCTCCCCTACACCTGCACCCAGACTGCAACATCTCGAAGGTTCTGAATAAAAACCCTGGGTTTGCTTATCCTGTTGGAGGAACGTGTTGCTATCTATAGATCAGAGATTGATCTGCATCAGAAAAATATCATAATTAATCACTATTTTTACTCCAAATTGGCCAGCAAATACACACCTCCCCCAAACAAGATTCAAAACTTAATTATCATAAATGATGTTGAAAGTGCTTTTTTCCATAATTCTGTTAACTACATCTGCATTACAGTCGGTATCGGTTTTGCTAACATTCATATTTATTCATGATATAATTTCCTAATAGAGGTAAAAGCTAAAGTGTGCAGTTATTATACCTTGCATTCATAATTCCCCAGGAAAAGTCCATTTGAAACTCTGAAACGGTACCCCCATTTTCAGGGGATGTCTTCTCCTGCATCCTTTGATCCCACGGGAGCCACAGCAGCATTGTCACAAGCTCTCCTACTGCATTTACTTACTGAGACTCAAACCCCCACATTCCTACAAAATGTTTTGAATAATTTTGTTTTCATAAAAATCCTGTGATGCTGTAATGGAAAATTGCTCAACTTCCAAACCAGAAAACTTTGGTATCTGAGCTAAAACCAAGCGAGTTTTGACTCAAAAGCATAAATGCCACACACCCTCTGGTTTTTAATTATTTTTTTTCTGATAAAATAGAAAACAAAACCATTTGAATTAAATTTGATTATTTGAACCATTAGCTGAAGAGGAGAAATTGGAAAGTTTTTATCAGTTTTAATAATGCTAAAAGGTAAAAAAACCTCATAGAAGAAAGATGATGAAAAACCTGTTTGTGGTCTTGTTCCATTTCTTTGGAGCAAGGTACCAGATCTCTGAGAGGGCTGAGAGAGACCTGAAACGCTCTAAGTGCTCGGCTGATCCTCCTCCAACTGGCAAAGCCTCCTGCCACCTCACCAAGAGGTCCCGAGAGAAATCAGAGAAATTATTTGTGTCATGGGATGTCTAGTTTCTCTTCCAGGATCTGTACATCCCTCATTAAGGTTTTGATCAATACCAACAGTTGTGATTATTTTATGTATATATGTCAAGCGTATATATATATTTACACACACACACTGTCAAGTATGCTTGGAATTTTAACCTTGAGCTCTTCAGGCTACCAACTTGTTTCCATGCACAAATATTTCAAAATTAAGAACTCCAATAACTAATATTTACACAGGGCACTGACTCTGCAAAACGTAGCACCACCAGCAGCCCTGTAAGGAAAAGCAGAAGGGATCTACACTTCCCAGTAGTACCAGCTAGAGATTTACAGCCCTGAGTAACTCCTCCCGGTAGCATCAGGGGTAGAACCACCGCTGGAAGGAAACGAGCTAATGCTTTTTGGCCAATTTCTTATTTTCTGCCTACAGGGATCTCTGAGGTTTGCACTGCTCCTGCACAGCCTCTTCAAAATGCTCCTTAGTGAGAAAGACATGAGAAAAATAAGCAAATTTAAGAGGTGCTTGGGCCTGTCCACCGTATTGCCAGATCCAGGTTTACAAAACTCATGACTCAGTCAGCAAATAGCACTTTCTATTTCCCCTTGATCTACTCAGTCATTACGTTGCATTCGAGTTGCATTTTCAAGGCTTTACAAAATCATTTAGACTTCTTGGATAGATTTAGAGGTTTCAGGCACAAAAAGAACAGTCAGAGCCATCCAGCCAGAATATAAAACAGGATTCCTCCCTAAAGTGCTTCCACAACAGACCCGTGAGCTCTGCGATGGCATCCGTTTCCTGAAGATGAGTGGACTTCACCTGAAACCCACAAAGGATGGAAGAGCCACCCAATTCCTCTGCGAGTCGCTTCTGTGTGTAACAACCCACACTAATCACAGAATCATAGAATGGTTGGAGTTGGAAGGGACCTTAAAGACCATCGAGGTCCAACCCCCTTGCCCTGGGCAGGGAAACCTCCCACCAGCCCAGGTTGCTCCAAGCCCCCTCCAACCTGGCCTTGAACCCCTCCAGGGATGGGGCAGCCACAGCTTCTCAGGGCAACCTGGGCCAGGCTCTCACCACCCTCACACCAAACAAGTTCTTCCCCACCTCTCAGCTCCACCTCCCCTCTTTCAGGGTCAAACCCTTACCCCTCGGCCTAGGGCTCCCCTCCCTCATCACGAGACCCCATCTCTCCTGGAGCCCCTTGAGGGACTGGAAGGGGCTCTAAGGGCTCCCCAGAGCCTTCTCTTCTCCAGGCTGAACCCCAACTCTCTCATCCTGTCTTCCTAGCAGGGCTCCAGCCCTCTGATCATTTTCCCTCCCTAGACCTGTTCCAATAGGTCCATGTCCTTCCTGCCTTGAGGACTCCAGAGCCGGACACAGTGCTCCAGAGCAGAGAGGTAGAATCACCTCCCTCGCCCTGCTACCCACGCTTCTTTTGATGCAGCCCAAGATGGGGTTGGCTTTCTGGGCTGCTAGCGCGCACTGCCAGCTCCTGTCGAGCTTCTCATCCATGAACACTCCCAAGTCCTTCTCCTCAGGGCTGCTCTCCAGCCATTCTCCACCCAACCTCTATTTGTGCCTGGGATTGCCATGTCCCAGGTGCAGGACCCTGGGTTTGAAGAGTCAGGGCTCTTTAGAAGAGTCTGTATTCAGCAGGAGCCCTGCATCCACATCTTCTGACCAACTCCAGTCTCACAACAGCCCTGTCTTTAGGTGCTGACGTAACCTGCTGACGGGTACCACAGCTCCTCCAATCTCCAACCAAAGACAAAACCCCGATACAGCCTCTAACTACAGAATTTTTCTTCCTTAGTGTAACCACGAAGGTCGGTATGACTCAAGGCATAAAATCAGATCATCCCAGCTTCAGTCTCTGCATCTCATCCACGGTGGCCGAGAACACTCCAGGACAAGCCGGACTCTGCACCAGTCCAAATGCTGGTTTGAGATACTCTCCAGGCTTTTTTTTAAAACCATTATTCTCTCAAGCGTATCATCTTCACCAAGATGCATTTCCTCTTCATTTAATTAAGGCTTTATTTAAATTTTTCTCAGACAGACATCTAATAACTATTTTTATCTATAAATTTATCTGCTTAGTGACAAACGTCTAATCTCAGCTCTAATTGCTTTTAAAGCATCTAACAGCCTTAGCAAACCCAATCCAAAAATAAACAGGCAGCCCAACAATACAGATATTGCGTATCCTGAGATTAACTAGAACATAACTCCTCCTCAAATGCAAGCCCTGCTTTTCTATCCAAATGCCAATTCCTTAGTTTATTCCTCTAACAAATACTTTGCAGGATCATACATCAGAACCTGCTGGCAGCATGACGTAGCCAAAAGATATTTAAGATGTTTAACTACTGTCCACATTTGGGAGACTGACATGAAAAGGTGGTTGCGACCACAGCAGTCTGGCCCTGTTGGCTGGTTGGGTGGAGAACTGGGCAAACTGGAAAACACAAAAGGCTGACAATGGTTTTCTGGGGTAGGCAGGAGCCTGTCCTTGGCAGACAGCAGGAAACTAGAACACAAACCATTAGTAATTGGTCTGATTTCAGAAAAGCAAAGGAAATTAAATAGAGGTCCACGTTCACATCCTGCCTTTTCAGAGGAATTACCACAATAACTTATATGCTGTAAAATTTCAGCTGGATGAAACATCCTCACAGCGTGATCACGGCCCTGGAGTGTCACAGAATCACATGGGGTTGGCAGGGATCTCTGGAGATCACCCAGTCCAACCCCCTGCCAGAGCAGGGCCACCCAGAGCACGTCCCACAGGAACGTGTCCAGGGGGGGCTTGAATGTCTCCAGAGAAGGAGACTCCCCCACCTCTCTGGGCAGCCTCTGCCAGGGCTCTGCCACCCTCAAAGTCAAGAAGTTCCTCCTCATGTTGAGATGGAACTTCTTATGTTCAAGTTTGTGCCAATTCCCTCTTGTCCTGTCGCTGGACTGGAAAAAGACTGGCCCCATCCGCTTGACACCCACCCTTTAAGTATTTATATGCATAAATCTCCGCCTGAAACGACCTTTTGGCACCACAATAGCAGATAAGTACAGTATTACTAAGCTCATCTCAAGAATAAGACAAAAAAACCCCACCACCCCACAACAGCCCACCAATTTTTCAGTCCCAGAGGATACAGCAGAACTACCAGTGTCCTGTCAGTGCATCTTGGTGGGGAATGGTGGTGGGGTTTGCCCATCTAGTAGTTCTCTAGATACATTTCATCTGAAATGACAACAGCTTTTTTTATTTTTCCCCTTTTTTTTTTTTTTCCCTTTAAATTCGCATCACTGTTATTTGCCAAATACCAACACATCACGGAATTGATTGAGCAGGGAGAAGGTAATCAATGAGGAGCATCGTAGCTCCAATATCAGCTCTCGCTGCAACTGCCAACAAACCAAAGAAAAACTCGCCCCCCCCCAGACACACACGTGCAAACACCCAGAGTAACTAAATGCAACACGAAACTGCGCCGATGAGCTCAAGATTAAACAACTTCTGCTTCTTTGTTGTATTTGGCTGCAATAAAAAGGGAAACTCCTGCCCTGTGCTGTACTTATAGCAGAATGTATATTCCCCAGCGGGTGCTGCAGCAAGCGGCGGCTCCGCCGATGGCATGACACACCAGCAATAACAACAGTCCCCGAGGTCCCAGGCAGCTGGAAGGAGGATTTTTAAGACTGTTCAGATGTTGGGAAATGCAACAGAAAATCCAGCAAGAAAAGGCAGGACTAAAAGGCTGAGCCGGCAACTTTCAGTACATGAAGAGGAGGCGGTTAAACAGGAATGTAGTGCTGGAGGGGACTGGTTCTACCCCAGCCCTCCCACCCCATCAGCCAACCCCCGGCTACAAAGTGGGGCAGTCACCCACAAAGGCTGGAGCCAAACTCCAGACCCACATCTGGGGGAAGCCCAAAGCCAGGGCAGGGGCTCTGTGCTGTAAGGAAAGGGTCAGATCAAGGCAAAATCTGCAGCGGTGGAGACGAACCCATTTATCAAGACAGAGCCTAAAGCTGTATTTATTACATTACATGAGACACAATAGCAAGTGTGCTAATGTAATTCTTTTTCTGGTGTCACGGTGGCTGTGGTTAAAAGGCCTCCTATGCCTTGGCATGTTAGGATCTACTGCAGCAGCCAGCAAAATAATTTTAGAATGGGTATTTTGTCTTTTATCACAAATTTTGTCAGTGCTCGTTCTCCCCTCTTCTTCTCCTTTTCCTTTCAGAACAAACACATTTGAAATTGCCGTATGCTGAAACGACCTCCCAAAAATCAGGCAATGGATTTCTCTTCTATCAGTATTTCAATGGCTTTTTCCTCTTCCTCAACAGTCATTGAAAACACTGCCTCCGTACAAGGAAAGAAATATGGTCACAGTTTTGTAGGGATACTAAAAATAAATAAATAAATAATCTCTTTCATCTTCTGTGCTGGGGAGTGATCTGGACAATCTAAAAGATCTACTTAAGCGAATCCTTACATTCATATTTTATAAAGGTCTTAAAAAATAAAATTAAATTTCTTCTTCCTCCAGCTGTCCATACTGCTGCAACTTCTGAAAATACAGCCTTTAATGTCTTTCTCTGTCTTCTTTAGCGACAGACAAGTCTACCTCAGGTACTAAGAGCTGCATTTCTTCTTCAGTAAACCCTAAGAAAAGTTAAATAAAATACCCCCAAGCCCTCAAACGTACCTACTTGATTGTGAGTCTGTGCAGCCTTCTTTGAAAACTCCTACAGCTTCTAGAAATGCTCTATTTGTTGAAAGAATTAATCTCTTAATTCAGCCAAGAAACCAAGCCTCCACTTTTGAGCAGCGTTTGTCCGAGCAGTTTGGGACCTGCGTGCGAGCACCCTGATTTCTCATTACTTCTCAAATCAGGGTCTTCCAGTTTGCAAACTGGGGACACATGTGCAAAGTTCCTGCTTCCTCTTGGTGCCACCAGCACCCTCCGAATCACACTCGTGTGACAACAAATACAGACACACGAGGTCACCTGAAGCTGAGCAGGCGAGAGAGGGGTTTTCCCTCCATCTCACCTGTTCCAGTGCCACAAAAAACACATGGGGAATTGAAAAGACACTTCCAAATTTCATTGGAGGGTATCCGGCTCCTTTTCTTCACCTCAGAGAGATGGTTAAAGCCACTCCAAAGGCAAGCGAACACAAAACCCAAGCACCTCCCCAACAAAAATCCTAGTTTTGAATAACAATTCCTACAGCGGTTGGAAAATACCCAAGACCCTGGATGCCAAGCACAAAATGTTTCAAATACTATCAAGTTCTCTTTTGTTTTAGCACTTTACTGAAAAGCAGCTATGTTTTCAAGCTGGCCAGGTTTTGATTTTACAGCCATAATATTTCTTGAAAACAATCAACAGGAGATAGTGAGCATGTTAAATAAATTTTAAAACATTATGTTGATTCTTCCCACTCTAACTTGCTGAAAATATTTCTTGAAAACAATCAACAGGAGATAGTGAGCATGTTAAATAAATTTTAAAACATTATGTTGATTCTTCCCACTCTAACTTGCTGGGAGAGCTGGCAAAGCGGCTGCACCACTGCCATCGCTGCTGCAGCACTGCGAGGACTTTGGGATAAGAAGCCAGGAATAAGCTCGCTTGCAAAAAAACAACTTTTAATCATCTTTTCCTATTTCTTCATAATGCAGTGCAAGCCAGTCAAGCATATTTAAGGTTTTTTTATCCTACAGTTTCTCATAATTGCAGCCAGGTGAGTGACGCTGAACTGGTTTTAAATGGGTCTGTTACGCTATCCAGTGGCTACAGAAAACAGAGCAGCACGAGAGCGAGGGAGGAACCCACAGTTGCTCAAGTCTCATCTACTGAAGACATCCCCAAAGTACTGATCAACCCCTGGGTAGAACCTGGAACCACATTTGTTAGATTCCCCCCCACCTTGTTAAGCAGCTGGCTTTTGGCAACCATTTCAGGGGGCATTTAAGTCAGGTTTCAGTCCAGCTTTTAAAAAGTGTTTCATTAAAATAGATAGGATTTAAATAAATGAATTCATCCCAAAGGACATCTGGACATCTGTTATGTACCGAAGTAAATTTCTATTTAGCTAAATCCTGAGGCTTTATCTACCGGATGGATAATCTTTGGCATTTATATTCCCTCCTCCTCAACCCCATCATTTGGCATGTGCCAATTTTGAATGTCCCTCCTGAAATCAACTCAGACCCTCTACGGGAGCAGACTGGGGGAGAGAGATCCCAATGGCCCAGATCCTCCAAGGTATCTCACCTCTAACCCCTCCATAGAAGGATAATTTTTAAATACAAGCAGGTCCCTGAAAGGTGACCTGTGCCACAGCTGGACCAGCTACTGCAGAAGCCACCCCCCCAGTCTCATGTGTTTGTCAGAGAAGATGCACATATTATAGCTGAAAAAACAAGAAAAAACCCAACTTTTGTTGGTGACACATTTCTCTCCCTCACTTAAATTTCATGATGCTGAAGCACGAAATAATATGCCATTTACCCACATCTTATTTCTCCTTTCCACGCTGACTGTGTTTAAGGTCATCATTTACATTGAAAACCATCCTTGAGTTAGTTAATTGAATAAAAGTAATTCAAATCTGGCAATTGTTAATAAATTTGAAGTCCTGCAATTTGGTTAGTCCTTGGAACCATCAAGAGGCTAAGAAGTCACTTGTCTTTATCACTAATGTTATTAAAGATGGAAACATGTAAGCTTTGCGATATTAGGTTGCTGCATTAATGTACGGTCACTTATGTTTCAACGTGAAAAATGAGAGTGTTGGCATTCAGGAACGGCAGAGCTGATTTTTTCTTTTTTTAAATGGAGACAAGATTTACTAAACATGTTCCTAATTCTGCAACAGAACCCTTTTTATGTCACAAAGGGAGTATTTTCACACTCCTCCGGATGATTAATCCGAGAATGTTAATCAACAGCCATTCACATGGTCAACTTTCAGTGGGATGTTGTTTTGAAACTTGTGTGTTTTGGTGGGGAGGGAGAAGTGGGTCCAGAGGATGACAAGAACATAGAAAATCCAAGGTTCTGATGTTCCTACATTCCCAGCTTGGATGAACACGGTCCATCGTGGGATGACACTGGGGGCGGCGGGATGTAGTGGGAAGGGAACACCTCCTTCAGACGGCACGTTCAAAGCCTTTGAGCCATCTGCACGCTCCCAACGAGACTCCTTTGCAGTTAAATTACCAACCTCAGAATTTACTTTACTTCCATAACGTCTTAATGAATCTATGGATTTTCTTTCTGTAGATCTATTTTTTTTTTCCTTTTTTTTTTTTTTTAAATCTCATCAAATGAAATTATTTGTCATCTGTGGAAAAAATCTCACCAGAACTCCTTCTGCAAACTGAGCAAACTCTCCCTTCTTCATCTAGTTTTATTTTGCACTCTTATTTCTAAGCTCAGTCCAAAAGCGAGTATCATGTATAGAAACAGGACTTTGGGAATCGTTTATGAAGGGTTAATACAGTGTTACTACATGTGTTAATACTCTCTTAATTGGCAGTTGCAGCTCTAACATATGATTTATAATGACATCTTAACCATCTTTAACATCTACAAACCATGCATGCAATCGCTTTTTAGCATTTGTTAGCCCTGCATAAATTACATATAACTATAGTCCTAATATGAAATATGATCAGCTTCACTCTAAAAGTGTAATTTTCATTCTATGTTCTTCTACGCATAATCCACGGAAAGTGCTTAAGCGCAGCAAAGTGCTTTTGTGTAGCAGGAAGAAAGCGTCCAACGCTGTGAATCCAAGGAAGTGTAAATTCAGAGAAACTACTCATGGACAAGATGAGAGAGGGAGTGAGAAAACTGGAAATAAGGAAAGAAGCTTCTTGATAATCTCTTTGGAGTTTTCACAGAATCGTGAATCACGGAATTGTCAGAGTTGGAAGGGACCTCTAGAGTCTAGTCCAACTCCCCTGCCAAAGCAGGGTTGCCCAGAGCACATCACTCAGGACGGCATCCAGGCCGGGACTGAAATCATCTCCAGATTTGGGACTCCACCACCTCCCTGGGCAGCCTGTTCTAGGGCTCTGCCACCCTCACCCCAAAGAAGTTCTCCCTCAGGTTTGAGTGGAACTTCCCCTGTTCCAGCTTGTGCCCGTTGCCCCTCGTCCTGTCACTGGGAACCACGGAAAAGAGTCCGGCTCCAACATCCTTCAGCCCACCCTTTAGATCCTTGTCAGCATGAATAAGGTCTCCCCTCAGCCTTCTCTTCTCCAGGCTCAAGAGCCCCAGCTCTCTCAGCCTTTCCTCAGCAGGGAGATGCTCCAATCCCTCCAGCATCTTTGTTGCCCTACGCTGGACTCTCTCCTGTAGTTCCCTGTCTTTCTTGAACTGGGGAGCCCAGAACTGGACGCAGGATCCCAGTTGCAGCCTCAGCAGTGCAGAGCAGAGGAGGAGAATGACCGCCCTACACCTACTGGCCACATTCTTCCCTATGCAGCCCAGGATCCCATTAGCCCCCTTGGCAACAAGGCCACATGGTTTTCCTAATGGTAAGAAGAGACTGTAAAGAAACAGCATGTGTTTACTTTTTGTCTCCTCTTCTTAGACCCTGAAGGAGGATGACCAACTCATTTCCATACCAATCACCAGTCTGCCACTACCCAGTCCCAGCTGGAACCAGAAAATCAGAACAGCCTGGATTCAAACCAATGACCTACTCTGAGAGGCCGCATCAAGCGCTACTGAGGCAGAGAGATGTTTAATTAAAATAACGAGAAGTAAGAGGCAACTCCAGCTGGACAACTATTCAACACAGGACTGACCAAGCACTTAAGAGACTGCAGAGGTACACGTCATGTCCTTGTTATTGGGAACTGCACCTTTAATCAAATTTCTTCCCAGCTCCAGGATTCAGGGTGAGGAGGTGCCTGTTATCAATCAGGGGCTGTCAGAATTGCTCACTCATTAAAGAGAACCCCACTCCATGTTGTGTAAGATTTGGGATCTTGCTCTTCTCCTACAATGCCCCACGTCTTGCCCTCTTTGGCCTCAGCTACCCCACTCCCTCATCAGTCACTCCTTCTGACTGCTCAGCATTATTCCCAATGGAAGTTATCGGCACCTCCGATTACCCCGGTTTAGCTCTCAAGCAAAGATCTTCAAGTCGCCGCATTCAAAGTGAGCTTGCAAATTCTATAAGCTTAAATAAGTATATAAATTCTCCAAGCTAATCTGGCACATTTTGAATGAAACAGATGTGTCCACATTTGATGTGCACCAGTAAAGTACACACAGAGAGAAACATCAGTCTTTACGTATGTAAATGGGTGTGTGTATTCCATGAACCAGCTCTAGCTTGCACATCAGATTTTGCCTTGCACATGTGCTTTGCACAGTGCTGCTGAAATCAGAGGGGCTGCAGACATCTGGATAAAGGTAATTGGCCAGCCTTTCAAAACACGACTCCTTCAATGCAATTTACAGGCAAAACAATAATTAGGGGGGCACAACTTTGTGATTTCTAAGGTATCTATACTGAGTTTTGAAACGTATCTGCAAATGAGTGTCAGTTAAAAACAAAGTGGGAACGGGACCCTGCCTGCCTAAATTGTTTTAGGAGAGTTCCCTGGAAACCCGAGCGCTGGGGGAGAGCAGGGACAGACAGCGAGGGTGCACGCACGCATTTCAGTTCTCCAAAGTAATCACCTCCTTCATACTTGAGTGACAGCACGAGCCAAATCCATCCAAAATCTGCTTCTGCACTTTCTGACCCACAAAGACTCCGAAACCTTCTGGGTTTTTCTGCTATGAAGGCTTGTCACAATCCTGTAGACGTAAACCCCGGACTCTTTGGTGCCATCGTCTGTAAGAGGTGCACTAGTAGAGCTAAACCGATTTTTACAAAATCATCCTTCTCCTATGTTTCATCACTAGTAGAACTTAAAACCAGAATATCCTGGTTAATAACAGCACACAAGAAGTGACCATGTCTCTCTCCTCTGCTTATATAGCAGCTGGCAAAACGGGCCAGGATTTCGGCACTTCTTTATCTCATTAATACTTTTTAACTCATGGTGAGTGTTCCGCAGGGTAACAGTCTTCGGCACAGAGACATGTGAACCAGCCAACAATAACTATTCAAATCGCAGGATGAAACGCTACGAACTCGGGGTGGGTTTTTAGGGAAATGGGAACGTGTTTCACCGTATCATCTTGAACACGATTGCCTGATTTTTGTTAACGTTCAGCTCCAGGGGAATGATCTGGTGATAAGGTCTACTTCGAGTCAATTTATCCGGGCTGTATTCACTCACTTCCTTTTAATCTGGTCTCATTCACCAAGGCTGAAATAGATACATGACTCAGAAATGCTGAAAATAAAGCCAGCATGCAGCTTTGTTTCAAGGGCTACTGAACTCAGACCTCGGGTTTTCCTTTCCCCCTCTACCCCCATTGCTAGAAAACTATGAATAAATTAGCACTTGGAGTGTAATGGCCGGAGCAACTTCATTAATACACTGTCATCCCGTGCAGATGTACAACTTCTGGCATTGAGGCTCTAATGTCCTGTGAATTATCGATGGAAATGTATACATCCAAGTTCTCATCATCAGCTCTTTGGATGCTAAGTGTTTGATTGTCAACAATTCAAGACCACTGCCATTTGGCTGGTACATTAAAACCAGCAGACAATAAAACCCTTTCTGGATTCCTGAATGTATTTCTACACTATCGAAGTTTTGTCGATTTTAATGCAGCAAATACAAGCAGCAACACTGTTCCCCTCCCTGGACGTGCGGTGTCACATATACAGGTGACAGTGAATTCAGCAGCTAAACAAAGACGCAGAGAGGACATAACTGTCTCCCCAGTTGATGGATGAACTGAAATGTCAAAGGATTGACAGGCCCAAAGTCTCACAAAATATCTGTACCTTCTCAGATTCCATCCATGGTTTTCCCATGACTGCCCTTCCAGTCCAACCAAGCTCTCACATTGTGACCAAACAAAAAAAAAATCCCTGCAAGATATGGTCAAGTTCCCTAATTCTGGACTCGATTAGTAGTGTAGGTTGAAAGCCACACTAACCACGAACCACAAAAGAAGGAAGTGCAGGGCACCAAGACAAGAGGCGAGGAACACAAGGAATACAAGTCACAGCCCAGGAAATGGCAATTGGCTGGAAGGAAGGCTGTTTTCATCATGGGATGGTCACATACCAGAATAGGCTGCACAAAGAGGTTGTGAAATCTCTACCCTCAGAAATACCCAAAACAGACTGGACATGGGCTGAAGGAACCTGTGCTGGTTGAACATTCTGTGATTCCATGATTCTAACTGCTCTGAACAGGAGGGGCTGGGGTACAGATGTCCAGAAGTCCCTTCCAGCATCAATTACTCTATAAAAGAAAACTAAGCACCTGGAATTTTTAGCTTGGGTTAAATACATACCTTGGTGCTTTCGTCTAATTCCCTCAGGCAGCAGTCAGCATGTTCTGCAAGTAAACAACTCCGTAAAGCAGGACTGAAGTTCCTCACATGATGCTCTCACATGAAGGGACAGGATTTCAAGTGTGAAGCACCCACAACAGGAACCTGAAACAGAAAAAGGAAATGCTCAGAACTCACTAAGTTTCATTCTTCCAGAACCAGAGCGACCAGATGGGTGAATACACAACTAATGAACTCCAGACACTGAAAACAGTTAATTCTCATTGAAATGAAAGATTCCAACTGATTCTAATTTGATATTTAATTGGATCTCTATGCATGGTGCTATTCTTTTTTTTTTTTTTTCCCCACAGACCGCAGTGCAACCTAGAACCTTCCCCCAAAAGCAAAACCTCGCTGAGGGTATGCAAGCCTGCCAGGCTCCAAAGTACCCTCTCTATACATTGCTATCTATATGATTGTTATTTAAGTATAATATGATTTTTTGCTTGTATTGCAACGGCACTTAAAAAGCACCACCACAGGCAATGGTACCAGTTGCTGTGCAGATGGATGAAAAGACAGCATCCGAGGAGCTAGTAATGTAAATGAAATTTTAAAAGCAAGAGGTGGATACAAATAGACAAACTTGTTCCTACCACAGAGAAGTAGGAAACAGGCCTCATCAGTGCAATACCGGGTAGCACCAAGTTAAGTTTAATTATTAACTTAATAGAGGTGTCCCTGCCCACCGCAAGGGGTTGGAACTCAATGATCTTTAAGATCCCTTCCAACTCTAACCATTCTATGATTCTATTTAACTCTTCATACATTTTCCAGAAGGAGAAAAAAAGAAAGAAAACAGTTTCAGAGAACAAAAGAAACCAAACACAGGATCATTCTTGCAACAAATAACCCACAAAATCCTGTCTCAACTCAGGGAGGCAGCCAGGAAAATATCATTCTGCAGGTTTTGGAAATGCATCTTTCATTATCTTCCTTTTTTAACACTACTAATGAAATTGACTGCCAGAGGATCTCAGTAACCTGCAAATCGAGATTTTTAAAAAATTTTTTAAAGTTTTGGAGCTTTATAGTGTGTACCAATGCCTTCAAATTAATAAGGAGCAAAACAATATCCAAGTATTCTGAAAGGGGGCTAAGTCTTCTTATGTGCATCAGCCTCTTACTAACCAGTGCTAGAAGGAATATTTCCTAGTGCAGAGAATTATCCTTTATCTAGTTCATCATGTCCTAGAAGAGTTACTACTTCTGCCTGCTGGAAACGAGGATATAGAAACCATTGGACCATTGGGTTAGTCACCGGGAAAACACTATTTGATTGCCTTCTGGAGCATTATGTTAATGAGGTTGTAATTTCTCCCTCCAATATTCTTCCAAAGGACTGCCCTACCCTCAGCTAATTAAATATAAACAAGCTTAACCTGAGGACCTTGTACGACAAACAAGTCCTAAAAGACAAAGCTTCTCTCAAATGTTCTTATGAAAAACTTATTTTGGTTGAATGCTTAAGTCATTATGAAGAGGAACACGAAAAACAGCTGAGAAAGTTCCCACAGGAGGCATGAAATGAGAGAGAAACACCACATACACCAAGAGGCAAATTTTGTCTTGTCACTTCTCATTATCACAGCTATTATCAGCGAGGTTAAAGCCTTGTCCAGAGCCCGCTCTCCAGAGGCTGAGCATCCTTAAAACCGATTGACATCAAGGGCACTCAGCACCTCACAAAATCAAGCCTGCGTTCCTCAGCGTAGGTGCCGAAGAAGCACTTGAAATAAACAACCGAAGACATTGTATAGGAGAGATACTTAATGCAGCGGGTTTTCAACTTAAAGATAATTTACAGTGCTGCAGTAATACATGGGGCTTTACCGCCAGCCCCCTGAATGTTTTCAGAACAAAAATGAAAATAAAAGCTAAGGCTGATTTACCGAACCACTGATGTGTGTTTCTGAATGCTGCTCTCACGGATGAAACACGCCTGAAGACAACTCAGGTCAAATCCTAACTTGAATTATCTAGGAGTAAATCCAGAGGGGCTCACGACAAACCCTATCCGCCCACCATGTCTTCAAAAAAGCAGTGGAAAATTCACTCTGTTTAGAAATAACTCCCCCCGTTTCATCCCAGACTTTCCAGCATTTCTCTCTCCCGTCGCTAAAGGCATTGGCATGGAGAATCTCACCTACTCCCACGGCTAATTCCCTGCCTGGAGTTCCGATGTTGGGGATGTGCCATTCCAAACCACGGCCCCACGGCAGCCAAGTGCTTTCTGGTAAAGCCTTCTTAGAGATCTGTAACCACACGAAACAAATACCGGGGGCAGCGCTGCAAGCATTTACCTGGCACTCACAGCAAGTCTGCCTATTAATTTTTCCCTATCAATTTTTCCTACGTTGGGCAAGTTTGGGCTGGGCCACTGCCTGGACACAGGACCCACCAAAAACACCAAGGGCTGCCGGCAGGCTTTCCCTACGTGTTAGATTTTCACAACACTTGCTATTAGAAGGTCCATCCACACCAACATCTTCACCCAACTCCTCTGGGACAGGACACCAAAGCACTATTCCTGGGTGGCATCCCTCTCCCTCTCATTCACCCTGCGTTTATCATTACCCATGACGAGACACCAGGGGTTCATCCCCCTCCAGGAATGAGCCCTGTATTTCCTGCAAGATAACGAGCTACAGGTCAGACAACTTGATTTAAGCCTAATGTATTTTTCATATGACTCTTTCAAGGAGTTTATATAAAATGGGCATCATAGCTATACACTGTAGGACAGAAGAGTAAAAGGAGTTCAAATAACCAAAACCAACTTCTTAAACACAAAATAGCAGAAACCATATAAAAAGCTAAAGAGTGCAGAAAAAACGGGGATGAAGTCTACAGAAAAATGGGGATAAAGCTATTTAAAAACTAAACCACATTAGCCAGAAAAGGGAGTCAAAGTACCAGCAATGCTCCCCCCTGTTACCTACGTGGATGTCAGAGGAAATGCTCCGTTATTCAAAAATGGTGGGTAATTGCCTGCACAAATTCATCTTCCAGGGCTTGGGCTGCACTAAGCCACAAAGTCTTGCTTGTAAAGAAATGTAGTTGAAAAACTCTGTCCCCTTTAGTATTCTGCTGCATATACTCCTTTTGATCAAAAGCAAGCAATCACACAGTTTAAGAGACTGTCACTGATGAACCCTGAAATAGCCCTTTAGCAGAAACCACAAGCAAAAGCAAAAATAAATGTCATTTATTTAATTTTGAAATTTACCTCACTCCTTGCATTGTATTTAATAAGCTATAAGGGTGACAATTAATTGAAGTGGATGCACATCCTGCCAACCAGGAAAACATCCCCACCTTTTATTTTCCTCTAACCTTGCTTATTTTCATGAGGATGTCTGCTCTTTCTCAACTTTAAAGCACAAACAAGCCAATGTAAGCCTGGCTGGAAGGCTCAGATGATTATGGGATAATTCGTGTTTGCAAGAGCAAACAAAATCAATTGCAATTGTTTAGGAACCAAGCACATTAAATAGTGGTGAAAAGATATTTGCTGGACTTCTACAAAATTTATTAGTTTTTTTTTTTCATCCCAAGAGTGCTAAGGGATAGGCTGAGGAAACCCCTTTGGAACTGGTTTAGCGAGGTACCCACAGCCCCCCCAGAGTGGTGATGGAGGGGGGGCGTCTGCATCTGCTGCAGGGGAGAAGAAAGTGGGTTTGGGCAATACTTAACAACCAACCACAAAGACCCAATCCCCTCCTGAAAAACAATATGAGAGAGAGAGAAATTGATTGGTTCAGGAAGTCAATTGAATTCTCTATTATAACAGATTAAATACAGAATTACTCAATTAACTTCAGATTAATTACGCCTTTCAGGTAAACATGAGGACTGTCGTCTCGGCTAACACGAGGCACTGAATCATGAGGTATTGAATCAACTGCTTCTCACCCTGACAACGAGACCTCGTTAGAGATCTGAAGAGCCCAAATCATTCCCTGTCCCATTTATAACAAACGTTCTCCACTGACTGGATACACACGGTGGCCAATTCCTGCTCTGTCCTGAAGATCCCACCCATGTTTTTCCTAGGGAAAGGTGGGGGGTAAATCAAGCACGTCGATGTTCAAGCTTCAGTTATATGTCATGGCAATTTAAATTTGGGGTTTCTGCTTGAAACTAGAAATGTGAAAAGACAAGCAGATGAAATCAGAAGCACCTCTCAGCCGAGGAGAGGCCGAGATCTGGGACTATTCAGCCTCAGGAGGATCTTATCCCTGTGTCCTGATGGGAAGGAGCAACGACACGAGCCAGAGCCCTCATGCTGCCCAGAGACTGGGTGGGAGGCAAGGGGCATGACCTCAAACATGGGAATTGCATTTAAACATACAAAAAAGCTTTTTACCCCTGGAAGAGGTTGCCCAAAGCAGTTGTGGAGACTCCATTTTTAGCAATATTCAGAACTGAGAGGACACAACCTGGGCAACTCGCTCTCCAGGTGATCCTGCTCTGAGCGGGGACTGGGCTGGTCCATCTCCAGAGAGCCCTCCCACTCACAACTGGTCTGGGATTCTCTGAGAAGGACCAAAATTGCAGCTCTGTGTGTTGGTAATCCACCCATAATACAAATTATATAGATAATGAAGAAACTTCAAGGTGCCTGAGAAAGGGAAAAAGTTCTCAAGTAATGTGTCTTGCTTTAATTATTTATGGTGATGCTTGATGGTCTCATTACCGGGTCATCCATGACCTCTGGGTAGTGTCTTCGTCCTTCCAGATTAATACTATTGTGACACAAATAACTTTGGCAATTACTTCTTCAGTGCCACAGAAATGTGTAATTCTTGCTGAGAAAAAAGGTTGATTTTAACACAAGCAAATGTCCTTTAGAAACAGACGGTATCATTATACTCGAGAGGCCAATTATTCATTCTTTATTCATTTTTTTGATCCTAGCTTTTGCTTTATAAGACTAGGGCAAGTTGTGAGGGGTTTTCTGAGATCCTTTAGATAGCCTGCACAAAATGCCTACGAGTATTTTAACATGTAAAAAATTTGTCAGACTGTTGTAAAATATGTGCACTGCCAGGAAGCAACCATTTTTAAGGCACTGAGTCTTATTGTAACTTAGTAAATCAATATATTTTCTTATTTATCTTGAGCACTCTTCCATAATATAGAAGCACTCAATTCTTTAAAGATAGACAGATTGCAGAATATCTATTTCCTGTAACTTACAATCTTCTGGGGGGAAAAAAAAATAATAACTAAAATAAAGAAAAGTCAAAGCAGCATATAGATTAAACTCTACGTTACTCCAGTACAGAAACACTAAGCTTTATTACATACCGAGGCAAATACCATAGGAATTCCATACTTATCTAAATAACGCAATGTGGCTTTGTACTTGAACCTGAGAGAGAACGTGGAGTGGAGGATTCCAAAATCATCTCCTGAATGGCAGAAAAATAGCCTATTTTTTTTTTTCCCTGATGATAAAATGGTATTTTATTTAGTTGGAATGCATCTTCAGCTATCACAAATGCCTCTGAAAATCTAACTCACCGCTTTCAAAGCTAGTTCCCATCCTTACAGCTGTTTGTCGGGCTACAGCAGCCCATCATTTGGGGTTAAATTCTCCCATAGCATGAGAGTGAGTCAAGATTATGCTCAGCAACAAATGCCTCGAGGGGAAAAAAAGGCAAGAATCCACTGTAGGAAATTATGTGATCCAGAACTATTTGACTCAACGTTCAATTGTGATTACGAATGCCCTAAAAAACGCAGACCTACATTAATCTGAAAAAAAAAAAAAAAAAATCAGGAAATAAAGCACGGGAAAACTTAGAGCAAAATACATCATTCAACAGACAGGGGGGGATGAACCTGGAAATTTGGTTTCTATTTCTGGCTGCATTTTGACAAGTTACCTCCACTCTCTGTTCTCACCTTTCCTCCTACCGGGACAAGGATATTCTCTTGCAACTGGTTAGCTATGATTTATGCTGTGCTGGCATCTGAGAGTGTAAAAACCACGGATCGTGTCCAGAGAACCCCAAGAGACGCTCCCTACTCAGAAGAAAGTGGCGCAAGACACCTATGATCTTGCCTGACCTCTGTTAGTGCCGGCTTATCAATAAACTCCTTCAACTGAAGCAAAACTAGCACCGTTTCACGCTGAGAAGGGTTTAACGTGACTCTTCTCAACGCTGCTCACTCAGTAAGTGTGTGTTCATCAGGGAGCTAAACACAGTCACACAACAACCCCGGAAAGCTCTTCCACAGCGAACAAAACCTAAAGAGTAAATAATGTTTCCTCACACTTAAAAAAATTCTATTTACCAAGGGTGAAATACTTCTGAAAAGGCTGCTTTAGTCTGTTATTTAAATATATGTTATACAGATGCCCAAGCCCCTGCAATGCATAAGGAAATATCTTCTCGTAACACGTTTATTTAGCTGAGAGGTCAGAAGTGCCCTTCACAACCGTGTTGGGTCTTACAGGTTTTTAATAAAATCCAATATAAAACCTTGTCTTTGTACTCATCATCCAGCCAACACACTTCAACAGCTCCTCAGGAGCTGCTTTGGTCAGTCCTATAGAATAGTACTATATATTTGGTAGAAATTGTTCCGGGGACACACTTTTTTTCTCCCCGTCAGGGTTGGAGGGGGTTTGTGCCACGCTGTTCACACAGCAGGGCAAAGCACATGCCAACAGAGTAGCTAAAATAAACCAGTTGTCAAAATCGGTTATTGTCTTGAAAAGGACTAAAAGGAAAGCAACATTTTAAATGGAAAAAGAACCAAGAAACAGCAAATCTCTTTCTCTCCCAGTTAAAAAATTTGATCCCAAACCCAGCCCGCCAGTGTTGGGGTCCCTCCTCTGTCCGACTTTCACACAGCAAATGTGATGATAAGGGTGGGCTTCAAAGCACCACTCGCTTCCAGGGCCTCCTGGCTCCAAGTAACCCACTGAACAAGGAAAATGACAGCGTGTATCTTGGATCACTGAGGATCCAGGGACAAAGGGCAGTTCAACTGAGGAGTAACAGGTTGGATGATAAATTCCCCTGGTTTGGAGCTTTGGAACCTTAGAACATGCCCTGTGATACACTTGATATTGCCTCCAAATTGCATCACAACTGCTTGAGCAAAATTTGCTTCAGCTTTTTTATTTTCTATTCTACATATATTCTCTTTTCTTCACAGGCTCAGATCAATCCCCCCAAACTCCGAGGCTATGCCTCGCATCCTTTCACATCCCAGGCCATTAAAACGCACCATTTCCTAACGGATTAATAACAAGTAGAGCCCATTGAAGAGCTCTATCGTCCTAATAGATACAACCCAGAGTTCTGAAGAAAATGGGTATCTGGATTTCAGCTTCATCGAAGATTAGGAGTACTTGCCAAATTGAGTCCCTGCTTATTCTTGGCTTAACTATATTAAACAGGGACATACGCATTCCAAATGTGCTTTTTATGTGAAAAGATACTGATAAAAACATATCTAAGTTCACCTCCTTGTTGTTGCCACCAGCACAGAAAGTAGCCAAAAATGAGATCCTGAGTAGGCACCTCTGAGCCATCTCATGGTAAAGTGAATTTGTGACGATAATCAGATCACACTGTAATTTACTCTACACACATCGTCTGCCTCCCTGCAGGTTTCAAACCCGTAATAATGGACCACTTGAGTTCAGAGGAACCAGGTGTCTGTCAAAAGGTTCTGCATATTGCTTTCTTTGAGGCCTCAATTCGGCAAAGCAGTTAAAACACGCTTACCTTTAACATATGGTTAAACCCCACTGAAGCCACGGACACACGCGTAAGCGCTGCGCTGACACCGACGGGAAGTGAGAACGTTTGAAAAGGAGAAATACCAGGTACGGATCCAACAGATCTTGCTTTCTACAACAACACGGAGCTACTCAGTCTCCTGTTATTCTAACCACAGACAGTTCTTTATTAAACTACTACACAGAGGAACTCTGATTTTAAAAAACATGATTATTTATTTTCTTGAGCTCTGGGAAGCCTCTGTTCATTAGTAAAAATAGAAACGCATTGCAAGAGACAATACTTGGCCGAGGGTCAGCATTTTCCTCCCACCCCATTCACCTGCTGGTGCAGAAGTTTTCTTAGGGCACGGCTGACCCACGCACAGAAAAACCTGAGCAGAGACACTGGAGCCACATCAGCCACAAACTTATCTCCTGCCAGAACTCAAAGCAGCGGAGTCGCGTCAGCGCAACACTGTGGCCAGATTAATCAGCTTTGCTGAGAGGCAGAGCTAATTAGCCTGTGCACTGCTGCTCTACTACCACGACACTGCTTTTAGCCAAACCAGCCTGCTCTAACCCGCTTTGCACAACGTGGACACAGCCCAGGAGACACAGTCTCCAGCAGAGACCGAAGCGAAAAGTGTAAGGAAGCTGTCCGAGGGGGTTGACGTGGTGTCCCTTTTTGGATGGCGACATCCCAATCAGTAGGGACAAACGGGGAAAAAAAAAAGTCCCCGCAATAATTAATGCAGTGGATAATAACAGCATTGATTCGAGTAGGAAATATGAATTCAGACCATTTGAATTACAGCCATTCTTAGCGTAGCCTCCCCTCTCACCCTCACCTCTGCCATCTCCCCGGCTGCTCCCTGCAGGGCTCGGAGCTGCTCTGCTGGACACATGAAAGGTTCATTTACATGCCTGTAGCAGCTGTAGTGGAATTAATATTGGTCTCATTATCTTAGCTTAGGATGTACAAGCCGCTGGGTTTGCATTGCATACTGATGCAATAAAGAGAGGGAAGAAGGAAAAGAAAGCTGTTGTTTTTCACTATAAACGATGTAACGAAGAGTTGAGGAAATCCTAGAAAGGAAAGAGTTAATCTGGAGCAATAGCCTGAAAGCTAATAGCACCTAATGCAATTTATTAAAAGAAATCTTTTGAAGTACCCAGTCTACGCCACAGTAGTTTTAATTAAAAGGTGGAAGAAAAGTGAAATCATTTATCCAAATCGCCTTTCTTAAAGTTAGGGCCCAGTTTTGAAATCTCCATTTCCATACATCTGCAGTATGGGCATTACCAACGCCCAGATTTAAAAATTCAAGAGACTATTAAAAAAAAGATTTATCGGTTGCCGCTGTTTAATGAGGCGGTAGGATTCATTTAGGTCAGCTTTTTCAAACTTTTGTCCTACAATTACATGGAAAAAGAAAAAAAATCACTGTCTTGGGGCAGAGGGATGTTAATATACATCAAGTCCTTAGGACATTAGGAAAACTACTGAGTATCATGGAACTTTTCTGCAACATCGGGTTGAGTCACCATTCAACTACCAGAAGAGAGGGAAGGGAATGGAGGGTTCAGTTGGACCTTCAGCAGGAAGACCATGATCCTCCATCACAAATCAGCTACTGGTATCGCACGCAGGAACGGAGCCTCAAACACAGGCTCCTAAAACCAGAGGTACAACAATCCTTCTGTTTCTCTGGTATCTGCTTCAGGCAGAGGGACACCTGAGAAAAACATTACGGAACTTTTAATGAATCTAGACTTTCCCCATTGACTAATTACGATGCCGCCTTTTGAGATCATCTGGCATAAAAACCCAAGGCCTGACTCAGGGCCTGCCGAAGCCAGTCGTGGACTCCGATGGAGCTACACCATCCCATCGGCGTGTGTGGAACATCTCACAAAACAGGACTTAATGTCGAGCGCAAAATGAAGAAATGTACCAATTGTTTAATGATTGATGAGGGAAATGTCAGATGAATTATTTGCCAAATGAAACTAGTCCATCTGTTACAGAATTTTGCATGTCATGACAGAAAGAAATTAATTATATCTAGTTCATATATAGAAACATTCTAAATTGTGAGTTTCAGCTCTTTCATAAACAAGTCCAGCATCATTATCTCCATTATCCAAGTACAAAAACTGAAGCGTTAGTGGAAGGGGAATCCCAAACCCTAACTTTAGAGACATAAAGTGCCTAAACGAGGAAGCGAGTCCAACAGCTCAGTCAGCGAAAGGAGCCATGGGCTCCTCCACAGCCAATTCAAAACCCAGTCCTTCCGCAGAGACTGGGAATTACAGAGGAAGTTTCCCGTCTCCAGTTGAGGGTGCCTGAAATTTAGTGATGCCAGTGCCCCCCCCCAAAAGTACTTTCTCACGTAATCTAGCAGGACACTGGTAAAACCGGCAAAATTCCAGTTTGTTGAGCCCCAGTTCCCAGTCCCTCCAGAGCTGACTGGTGCGTTTGCCAGAGGCCGATTTTTCATGCAACTTCAGTTGCCTCAATTCCACATTCCACTGGTGTGTGAGATCAAAGAGTGTCTGAATCCAATACCATTCAGATTTCAGTAACACTGAACTGCATCACTTATTACTTTTTTTCCTCAATATGCCTCTAAGTTAACTGTTTGTTCCCTCTCCAACCTGCATTTAAAGAATAAAAAGCACATCTCCACTACCTCTCACTCCACGTTCTCCACATATTTGACTCGCTGAACATATCTTCCAACCCTTCATCTATTTGGATTTCTGACAGTAAGAAAATTACTTCCAATGAAGCAACGCAGTCCTGGAGACACTAAATTTAATGAGATTTAGAAGGACAGACCCCTCCCCAAGGAAACTCAGAATTTAACTGTTCTAATATTAGGAAAAAAACCCAAATATCTTACAAGAGGAGGAACATCACTGCGTCACAGAGTTTAAATGTACACTCAGTGTTGAACATACTGAATGTAACTGAAAGGCACCGAAAGGCAAACTACAAACATCCAACCTTCTTTATAGTCTGGGAGTGACGATTTTATCCCGGGCAACATTCTGCCCTAATTTGCTCTTGACTTGAGTTAAAACAACATTTTACCTTGGACATTTTTCTCAGAGACATTTTCCTGAGATTTTTCTCTCAGAGATGGCATCATCTCCGTGCAACACCAGGGTTTAGGGACCTTTAGATTCAGGGGGGCGTCCCCAGTCTGTCTCCAGCCAAATACTCTTTTTTGTATTTCACAGCCATCCACATTTCTATAATAAAATAGAATCTATTCTAAATAAAAAAAAACCCAAAGCAGTAACTTGACCTATTATAACCGAACCACACTTGCTCCTCATTTTTAATTCATCTTTTCCTTTGACTGCACAAGACAATCCTTCTTTACAGCCAATGAAAAATTCACGAGATGTAGCGAGGAGAGATTGAAAGCAACCCCGTAAAGACTGATTAGGCAAAACCGGGATTTAGTCTAGGATTGAGCATGTCACTGGGTAGGTCTCCTTCTGCTAAATCAGGGGAGTATAAATCGCTCTAAAGCAAAGATTTCAGACAGCAGATTTCCAGCTTGTGGGAGAGGGTTAGGGCAGCTTAAGTCCCATCTGTAGGGGAAACCCTGCTGATAGGAATCGCCGAGATGGATGAACTGAAAAACAATTCAAGCCCATCACCTCTCCTTCAATGCTGCTGTCACCTCTGTTGTGGACACTCTCTGAGGCTCCACCAAAGGGTGCACCAGATCCTTAGCTGCATTTGCGTCAGGGTAAAGACACATTCCTAGCAGGGGTAAGGAGACTGAAGATCTGCCAGTTCTCCGTGAATTAATCCTAAATTACACATACAAGGAACGAGTTCAAAAGGACAAGCAAAAGATCATAATGTCAAGACAAGTGGAATGGCTTTAGGACAGAATTTCTGTATCTCAGAAGGCAGCCTCCACAGCAGTTTGTAACATACACATTTTTTACAGCAAATACTGTGTCTGTATGTTGAGTTCCTGTTAGCAGTTTCAGATCCAGCAGTGCAGTTAATGCGCTCCTTCTCTAAGCTGGATTCTCTAAACCTGCTCAGATGCTTAACGCTAAGAAAGCTCTGGGTTTTTGTTAAGTCCATCCCAAGCATCTTTACAAAAAGTGATGCAACTAATGAACATTAAAAGTTTTAAAGTTATTTCCAGTTATAGAAGTATGGCCAGGAGGCTCTGAGTTTATTTTGAATGCATAAGTCAAATAATTATCAGAAGAAATAAAACCCATATGTTGAAGACAAACCAATTCCAGAAAAACAGTGATGCAAGAATTTACAGATTGGATCAAATGGCATGAAGGAGACTGAAAAGATTCCTGCTGACGTTGCACTGGATTAAACCATGAACAAAGATAAACTCTAAAGTACTCAAACTAAATAGTAGAGGTCCCCGAGTTTTTTCTGCTGCTGCTGATAATACAGTCCCTTATCTGTCAGCATATCTTTATAATGCACACACACCAATATTAATGCACTGTCAGAGCTGCTAAAAGGGGAAAACCACACCCGTTAAGACTGAGGACATGTCAGTAAATGTCTGTAGGCACCATCTGCCACCCAGCTCTTTTCATAAATCCATCTGCTGTGAATTCTTTTCTTCCCCAGACCTGTCTGGCCAAGTCAGATACACTGAGAATCCAAAGGCTGAAAAGGTCAAGCGTCGGCATTTGCTCTCTTTTGGTAAGGTATTGCTCTCTTTTGGAAAGCAAAGATCACCAGTTTCAAAAAAAACCTGGATCACATGCGGAGGCAGCATGGACCAGACAAGCTGCATAAAATGATAAAATATTCCTATGCCCTTTATACACAATTGAAATTAAGTATCCCTACTGAGTTGGATCATGCTGCCAGTGTTGTTGCATTGGGAAGGATTTCGGTTTGGTTTGTCTGTCATTTCTTGTCTTGAGCAGAGAAAATGATGGGGAAAGACATCAGGTAAAGAGAGGAAGAGCAGCAAGGAAGGAGGTGAAGGAGAAAAAAAAAAAACCCCACTGTCTGGTCTTGAAATACTGATTCCGAGAGATGTAGCACCACTGACAAAATACTGCTTTTGTCAACTTAGTTCACATCATCTGAGGAACTCGTGTAGCAATGCCAACAGGAAAAGTTTTGTTGGCATATGCTGCAGTTCTACAGGGAGAATCTGCCAACATAGTTTTGCAGAAATAATTACAAGAGCAAAGATGTGTCTTTGCTTCTGAACCCAAGAGCTCACATACATTATCCCTACTCCTTTCCGTATTACTCCAAACACAATCCTGGAACAAGGAAAGAGAACTATGGCAAACTGAAGGAAATTTAGTGTTCTCATCTGATTACTGGCTGCAAATTAGATTTAGCAACAACGAGCAGGAATTACATAGCAATAAAATAATCTCAAGCATCTCCCAATCTCCAGCAATAAGCCACCATCGTTACAGCCATTTTCAGATGAGTAACTTGAAGTACAAAGTTCCACCACGCTCGTCCGCACAGTGAGGCAGTGGCACACAGAAGCACAGAACCCTCATCTCAGTGACAGCCAAACATAATTAATAATATTCCACCGCCCCCCCCCAAGAATATTTAAATACTGTCGGTATTTAAATATATATCTCAAGACAGAGCCTGGAAGAGACGAATGGCAGTTGTGGAATGTTCCTGCGTCAGAAAGCAAGTGGGACATACCCTTTTGATTAAAGACTCTGCTCGCTTCAAGCTATCAGGAAAACTTCTGCACCCCAGCATCCGCCACCTCCCGCCTCCTGCCCCCCAGCCAGTGGTACCCGGGAGGGGGGAACGGTGCCGGAGGGATGCTGTGGCACCCCAGGGGGGGCAGCAGAACAGAGCCCCTGCTCTGCAGCACCTCTTACGCTGCTCCAGCCTCATCGTCAGGGCAAAGAATCCCCAAGGAAGTGGACAAGTTCCGTGCTGTTCGTCTGACTGTCAGCTACGACGAACCTCAGCAGAGCTGACTCTGGAAGCCGGTTGTCTGCACAGGTAAAAGAGGGTTCTAAAAATGAGAGGGCAATTTCAAATGAGGGTAACGTGGCTTGATTTTAATTATGTGCTTAAATTAGTCAGAAACAACAACATATCTTTTGAAATAAATTCTAACACCACATTTAACCATGTATAGCCCTCAAAATAGAATCATAGAATTGTCTAGGTTGGAAGAGACCCTTGGGATCATCAAGTCCAACCATCTACCCCACTCTACAAAGTCCTCCCCTACACCATATCCCTCAGTACCACATGTAAATGTCCCTTAAACACAGCCAGGGATGGTGACTCAACCACCTCCCTGGGCAGCCTATTCCAATGCCCGACCACTCTCTCTGTGAAAAATTCCTTCCTAATGTTCAGTCTAAACCTACCCTGTTGGAGCTTGAAGCCGTTCCCTCTCGTTCTGTCAAATCAAACAGGATATGACGACTCTTACATTTTTATATAGTTTTTTTTCAGAAATCATACAAATTCACATCTCAGTACAGTGAATTTCAGCAGTCGCAAGCTTTGGCTGTGGTGCTAAGTGTAAGAGTAGAGAAGTGGTGCACGGCATGTTCAGTGTTCAGAGCAGGGCAAGTAGAGCAGACGAGCCCAGCTCTTTTGTTTATGAACTAATCCTGTTGCTGGTAATAGGATTAGCATCCAGAACAGATGCAGAGTAATTCACGGTGCGTTTCTTCCAGATATAAAACTCTGCAGAACGGTTATTCTAACAGCAAGAGAAAAGGTAAATTAATGCCTGTAGTTACCTCAAGCACAATGAAAAACATGCAACGTCCCGGGGTGCGCTCCAGTCCGAGCACACTCCCAGGAGACGGCGCCAGCTCCATGGGGACAAGAGAGGTGCAGTCGTTGTCACACTGCAGTGGCAGAAGCAGAAGACTAAAGTGTTCCGTAAGAAATGCTGCTTATTTTAAAAAAGAAAGTACTTTGTTAAGGTATTTTTGGACTGTCACACTGCAGATAATAATACCTTTGCTAGTGACTATCTTCAGGCTGCTTAAAGAACACCGCATCTTGAAATGACATTTCCATTAAAGTATATATAACTATAATACCTATGTCACTCTTGGTGCAGGCTGCTCTCTAAAATGCTCCCCTCCTGTTCTACGAGGAAATTGTTCACCAGCAGACTTGACTAATGTATGTCCAAAAAACTAGTCACAAAGGAAAGAAATCACTATGTTCAGAGATGTCACTTTTTGCCAACCGTAGTCACGCAAATCAAGAGAAGTGCTCAGATTTCACCTTAAAAAAACCCTTATATTTCTCATGTGAGCATGCTATTTATTTAATTATCGTGCAATTATTTTCACATGATAAACATGACCGTGCTGTCTGATTGCAGAAAATTGACACCATGTCTTTAATTCTGCAATACGGCAGGAGCAAAGCATGAGCTGGTCTCAGAGCGACTGACACAGAGCTCTGTATCCAAGAGGTACCCACCAGCCTTCACGCTACATCCATGGTACTCAGCCAACAGCAGCAACAGCAAGACAATCTCTTTATGCTGTAACTCTGTACTGGGCACTGGTGGGGCCTCACCTCAAGTATTGCGTTCAGCTCTGGGCCCCTCATTACAAGGAGGACATTGAGCTGCTGGAGCATGTCCAGAGAAGAGTCACCAAGCTGGGGAGGGGTCTGGAGAACAAGTCCTACGAGGAGAGGCTGAGGGAACTGGGCATGTTTAGTTTGGAGGAGGATGAAGGGAGACCTCACTGCCCTGAAAAGAGGGTGTAGAGAGGTGGGGGTTGGCCCCTTCTCCCCAGGGACTAATGGCAGGAGCAGAGGAAATGGTCTGAAGTTGGGGCAGGGGAGGGTTAGATTAGATATTGGGAAGAATTACTTTCCTGAGAGAGTGGTCAGGCACTGGAACGGCCTGCCCATGGAGGTGGTGGAGTCCCCATCCCTGGAGGGATTCCAGAAACGTGTAGATGTGGGACTCGAGGGCATGCTCTAGTGCCCGAGATTGTAGGGGATTTTTATGTTGTGTGTATGGTTGGACGCTGTGATCTCAGAGGTCCCTTCCAACTATGATGATCCTGTGATCCTACGATAACGAGAATCCATGGGCCCAATTCCCTATTCAGTGAGTTTGGAATGGTTTCACTTAGTAAACCAGATTTACAGACTTCCCCTGGTAGAGAAAATCTACCTCTCAATAAATTAAGTGTAGAGGTGATGCTGTAATTACCTTTAGGAGTAGTAAATAAGGAAGTAAAGGCCAGCAGTGCCAGGTTTATGTTTGCTGTGTCAAGTCCTAACACACCCTGCCTAGCTCAGCTTCTGGAGTTCGAGATGAAAAACTACAATTACAGACTTAAGAGAAATAGAAGTCGATCTTAATGTGCCATGTGTGTACTAAAAAACCAATAAAAGAAAGGAGCATGGAGCTGGAAGAGGTGCTTCTTTTGGATAATCCACATCCAATGTAAAATAACCTTTCAGTTTTGTTACAATCCAGGTAGAAGGTACAGAAAGCAGCAATCATTTTGATTCTTTCTTTAATTTAATCTCCCATTTCACACCACAATGCCTCAGGAGCGTGAGCCAGCCAGACACACTGTCAATAAATGGAAATTGAGGTCAAGTTACCTCTCAGGGAATTTGAGTTCATATACAAATTCTATAAGTTGGAAACACAATCTCAGGTTATTATCCACATTTTCACTAAAGAAGTAATAAATAATACTTGGTATTTCCAGCATGCTCCTCACTCAACAAGCTCTGTGATACATTAAATGAATTTTAATTAATTAAGGCTTCCACGGGCAGAGTATTACACATATTTTATGACTTAAATCAGATTGACCATTGCTAATTACATTAAAGAACCTCATAGAGGACCCTATTTGAAATCCAAGTCCATCGGGCTAAGGACTGTACATATGGTAATAAATGACAGATCTCTGAAGAACCTGAAACTTAAACACAGATAGAGACAGGACGGAATCATAGAACCACAGAATGGTTTGGGTGGGAAGGGACCTTAAAGCCCATCCAGTGCCACCCCCTGCCCTGGGCAGGGACACCTCCCACCAGCCCAGGTTGCTCCAAGTCCCCTCCAACCTGGCCTTGAACCCCTCCAGGGATGGGGCAGCCACAGCGTCTGCAACTATAGAGAAAATAACACATTTCCTTTATTTACAGAAGGAGAACTGACGTGCAGAGACAGAGGGCAAGATTCTGGAAAGAAAAAAAATAAAAAAGATAGTATTTTAACACAATGAGTATAAATTTGAGTTTCTAACTTAGCATTTCGGATTGTATTAAGTAACTTAGATTTTCAAAAGCGCTGAGCAAACACCAAATTCAATAAATGCTAAGCACTTGCCAATTCTGAAAAATTAGGCCATGTATTTCAGGCTTCCTATGTAAGCTTCTTTTTTTCCATTTTCTTCCCCCAAGAGCGATGTCAGAAGCAAGGCAGTCTGCCCATCAGGAAGTTTTCTGAGTGACAGATAATGACTTCCCCCCATCACCTGCCATTACAGGCCATTTTCAAATGTGAATGCCTCAGTTTTGGGACTTTCAATAGCACGAAACCATTCACAGGTAACATCTGCGAGTGATGACCCACTTCAGATTTACCTACCGACACAAATGAGGAATAGCACAATATACAATACAGAGTTTTCATTTGCAAAAATATTGGCAAAGCCTGGTCATTCATCTCCTACATATTCCTTTTTAAAATTCTAATCATTTTGTTTAAAAGCACAAGCTTTGTGGGAAGTTGGCTTCTTATGCATTGAGATTCTTTGATTCAAAGATGCATTTTATCCTCTGGAGGGGCGCCACACGTGTTCATTTTTCAGTTATTAATTTTTGCTAACAGTTCAATCTCTGCAAGATCAAAGATAGTTTTTCTATTTAGGTCAACCACAGTTTTCCCAAAATGAACCAAATGAAAGTTTATACACACTGCTATTTAAAAATAATAATTAAAAAAACCAAACAAACCACAAAAAAACCCCAAACCAAACCTCTTTCAAGACATTTGCGTGAAGTAGGAATGAGTAGGAAAAGAAAAAAAAAGTATTACAAAGTTTGTTGCAGTAAGAACCATGTCGATAAGGCATAACTCCAGAGCAAAACAGAGAGCCTGTGTCGGCCTGTACTTGTCATCTTCTTGAGAAGCAAATTCCGCTTGATGAACCATGAACCTTGCCTGATTCCCCCTCACACCCCTACTCAGCACGGGTTGTGGGTCCTCTGCCCCGGAAAGTATCACGACTCCAACTCCGTCGAATTGTGTAACAGCATTCCAAAGTGTCAGAGGTTCCAAGGGAGGTTTTGTTCTTCAATAGCGTTTCCCACAGAGCATTCCTGACTTCCCACTACACCCAGCACAGCTGGTCCTTTAGCACTGGGTTATCTGCCAACGCAGGGACTCTGTTTTGCCCTGAGTTTGAACCATTTCAAACCTGTACGGTGGCCCTTCCCACTATTCAGGCCCAGATCCCCAGTGGTGCTGAGAGCCCAGTGTCTGCGCAGGAACTAAGTCCCAATAAACCAAA
>VXAK01010349.1:230334-303218 GCA_013399435.1 Arenaria interpres | reverse complement strand
GGGGGGGTCGGTCTCTTCTCCCAAGCAACAGGCGATGGGACAAGAGGAAATGGCCTCAAGTTGCCCCAGGGGAGGTTCAGATTGGAGATTAGGAACAATGTTTACCCTGAAAGGGTTCTTAAGCCTTGGGATGGGCTGCCCAGGGCAGTGGCTGAGGCCCCATCCCTGGAGGGATTAAAAAAACGGGTTGACCTAGTGCTTAGAGACATGGGTTAGTGATGGGTTTTATCAGAGTTAGGTTGATGGTTGGACTCGATGATCTTAAAGGTCCCTTCCAACCCAGGAAATGCTATGATTCTAAGAACAAAATACTTTAAAATAATTATAGCTATAAAAGCCCCCGAATCTTTGGCTTTAATAAGAGACTACAGTATTTTACGTGGAAAGTTTTGCAGCTCTTTTGTGCTGTGTCCACCGAGGAGCCAGAGTCACAGCCTGGGATGAGAGGTGCATGACACCTTTTCACCACAATAAGGAAAGAGAAAGGGCCCTCCCTGGATCTGAAATCCAGGAGGAGTTGGAGAAAATCCATCTCTCACTGTCTGTGGTAAAGCCAACAACTGCCTCCGCTGGGTAAAGCGATAGTGTTCTCTTCTCATTGCTGGCAGCAAGAAAAATAAAGAGACTCATCCCAAAGGAAAACTTTCCACTACCCTATCGTCCCTGTCTGAAATGTAGAAGGAAAGGTAAATTTCAAATAGTCTTTTTATCCTGAAAAAACTATCCGCTTAAAGACAATGTTTGCCTCTCTCCTTGCTGCGATATTCCTGCTTTTGTCCAGCCAAAAGTTCCTGGCTCTTACAAGAAAAGGGAAATCCAGCAACCAATCTGTAATCTACAGCCAAAGGAAGGGACAAATATTTCATGTATTTTTCAGATCATTCAAATAACAGCTCTTTCTAGACAGATGTCACAGCAAAATTGTAAATATTTAGGTAAAACATTTAAGTTTGTCTTTATTTTAGGAACAAAAGATTTGGTTTTAAGAGCTATATATATGTAATATTGGGGTTTTTTTGCTATGAAGAATAAAACGTATAGTTCATAAATAATACAATAATTTCCCAGTGCCCTCATAGCTTACAAATCCTTTCAAGCATTCTATTTCACTTCTAGGAGTACTTCGACCTGTCCACCTTCCCTACATCCTTTGAACCTATGGGATCTATTTAATGCCTCACTCTTTGGGAAAGAAAAATCATTCCCAAGGAGAGAGTGTTTAAGAAAGTTGTAGCTCTTAAGATTTTTGTTTGCTTGATTTGAAAATCATCAAATAAAGATTAAAAGAACTGGAGTATTGGACGAGAAAGCAGCTCCAGCCACTTGAGTGTGTGCTGGCCAGGAGTTTCCCTGGATCCAACTGAAGGGTAAGTCCAAGATGAGGTGCAGAAGGCCCACATTGAGCTGCAGACACCCTGCCTCATTTCAAAGCTGTTCCAGGGGTTTTCTCCACTTCTAAATGAGAAAAGTACAGAATCCTTTCACTTATTGGACATTTGATTAAGTCACAGCTCTTTGACAACTTGAGTAGACAACTGTAACAGACTGGGCTCCGCCAGGCTCTCTCTTAGATACAGACCTACCAAATAGAGGAACATAATAACTAGTGGTGAGGCCAGATAATTTAATAAAAAGCTTCATGTAAACACTTAGCATTATAAAGTAACTCCTAGATTCACACCACAGAATTTAATCTCATTCATATCCTTCCCAAAGACAGGTAGAAAGAAATGTAATCTATAAACCACCGTCGGAGTTCAGAGAACTGGCTAGCAGTTGTGTCTGGCCGTACTCCCCACTTATCCATCACCTTTAGACTGACAGAGATTACTGGTCAGAATGGCATGAAGGGGCTGAAAAAGCACTGGATAAGCATTGTTCCAAGCACCAAGGCAAATACAACGAAGATCCCTCATTATTAAAAACAAACAAACAAACAAACAAAACCCCAGAAAACTAAAACCCTCAAAACACCAAAAGCCCAACTTGTCTCTAACAGTATCCTGGAAACAGAAAAGGGCTACCCACGAGGAATTTTGGCCCGAGACAAGAGCCAGAGGTTATGCCCTAGCCTGAAGGTTGTGCTCACAATCTGAAAGAGTAGAAGTGATGCAAAGGGGGACGCGGCACACACACGGCACTCAAATTGCCATTGAAAGTCCAGGAATGTGTTCCAAGACATCGGCACTTCTCTGTTCCATTATCTCTTTTGCTTCTTTAGCCATCCAAGGTGCAAGATGCTTGCTGCGAAGCTGCCAGTTCATATTCACTGAGGAACGTAACTCAGCGTCAGCAGGAAGGTACAAGATGAATTTCAGAATGGGAAACACAGTAGATACTCCTAAAAGATGCCATTAACAGCAACAGGTTTCATTAGGGGACACTTTTCCTCAGCCCTACCGGGGATTCCTTTTCCTTTCAGGGACACCGACACAGACCAGACAGGATTTTTCCTACAGGATACTCGAGAAATATTTCAAACTACTCAGTACACATTAGGATAGCAGAAGAATACCATAAGGGAAATTAGCAGCCAAATAAAGATAATGGCAAGAAATTAGTACCATGAAAGAGGATTAGCTATACTGAGCTTAATAGGATCACATATCACCTAAGCCAGAAAATGTAAGCAAACACGGGCAGCAAACAAGGCGCTCTCTTCCTCCCCTCCCAAAGGCAGATGTCGGAGCTACAGTCTGCCATACCCTTGGCATCTCTTTAGAATAAATGTGGCCATTTGAGGCTTCTAGGAAATAATGACTTAGGCTAATTACTCTAATGAGGATTCTACTTTGCGCTCCCTCGGTTTCCCTCTTGCTAGATTTCTTTTCTCTTCAATATAAATACACAATGTTGGAAGACCTAAGTCTAATGAGTTTCATGGTGTCAGTCCAGTTTCTCTTGGAGCAACCTCCATAAGCAACAAACCCAAACACTAATTAGGCCCCTTGTTGCTACTGTCTGCAGTAAAGCCAAGGACAGAAGGGATATTAACCTACCTCCTTTATTAGTGTAATCTTAAAGCGATCCCTGCAGATTTAAACTGAATTACAGTTGCAAAGGGTCAGGAAGAAAAAAAAAATACATTCTGAGTCCTCACCTCAGGTTGAGGACAAATCAAATATTCTGAGGTTTGATGCATCCCTGACCAATATAATTAGAGCTTCAGTGAAGGTCGTGGTATCGATTTGAAACAGGTGAGAATAAGAGAAGACATTCCCCACCCCTGCATAAACAAGGCTTTGAGGTAAAAGCGAGGAAAAAGCCTACAAGCAATGTAGGAGGGAACCTTATTGATCTCAAAAAAAGTTTTCATTTTTTTTTGAACTAGAGAAAAGAAAGTTTCTATTGTGTCCACGAACGTTCCCCACACTGAATTTTCAGCAGAGCGATGGGGCAGCAAAAGCAGAGATAAATCAGCTCAGCATCAGTCTGTGAGTCTGAGGCTGGTGAAGGTGTTCTGACTAGTACTTGGCTGCTTCCTCGTGCTGGCCCCACAGCAGCAAGGTGCATGAAGGAAAGGAGACAGTACACTGCTAGAATATTACCTAAGTTAACCAGGGGGATCTTTGGGAGGGGATCAGGAGATCACTTATTTGGCTTCAGACACTCACAAATAAATGCCATGTATAGAAAGTGATGACAGCTCAAAGTTTAAAAATTCAGTCTCTTGTTAATTATTCCAAACCGTGTTGCCCAAAACCAAAATAAAGACCTCAGATCAGCAGCCTCATCCCCCACACCTCGGCCTAAGTATTGCAAACACTGGAAAATCAATAGGACAATGGCAGAGAGTCTTTGCACACACTGAGATACCCGCTCCTTCTCAGAACTACAAAAGAAATCTCTAGGAGTTTCCTAATATAGCTTTTGCTATGATTTTTTTTTCTTTTTTTTTTTTTACAAGACTAACATTTAGGAAAATGAAAGAAAAAGGGATTGTATTGGTTTAAGTACTGTTTTAAAGAATGCTTGCTCTTAGGAGGTCACAAAATACCATTTGGAGGACACGCAATAGGAGAGTTATACAAGAAATCTGAAGGGTCTTGGAAGACAAGGTGATAGCAGACCCGTGCGTTTGCATTAATTAATAGTCAAATTGTCAGCATTGGTCAAATAGTTGGTGTTTGTCTTTTTTTTTTTTTTCCTTTTTTAATTGCCATCAGAAATTGCCAGCGAACCAGAACCAGATGGTAGACCCCAGTAGGCACCACAGCCACATTCTGCACTCGTTATTCATGCGCAGCTCCTACCGAAGGCCATGAGAACACCCAACAAACGCCGGGCACAGAATCCCAAAACTTCAGTGGGAATTCCACAGAGACTGGGGCCTGTGCTCAGCCATCCTGCAGCTTCTTTACCCCAGGAATACGGAGTGGCTGTGAATTTAAGTGCAATAGAATTCAGGCCAAAGGGTAGAAAATAGAAGTCGGTATCTTTGACGCAAAGCCCACTGAAGTCAATAAGGATTTTGTAACAAAACTGAAGGTCTAACACAGCAGTAAACGCCAGGCAGGATACAGCAGGAAGCGGCTGATCCAACAGCTTGTGGCTGACACACAGCCACGGACTTTACTCAGTGTTGGTATCCAGAAGAAAACACCCTGCACGAGAGAGGCTGCGTTTGGAATCTTCCTTTGAAGAGGCAGATTAAGTTCAGGACGTTTCTGCCTATCGTGCAATGGGGGGAGAAGACTTGGAATGTGAACACCCACCTTGTTTTCTTCTCTTAAAGCTCTACGCTGTTTAAAATCTACCAGTTCATAATCTCCTTGCAGAAGATTTAGTTGGATTTATACGGCCGAAGGAAGAACAGGGTGCAATGGGTACTGGAAGAGTGGGGAGGACGGTAAAATCTTTAAATTGCCTTCTATCATCAGAGTAACCCAAAGCCACAGCTGATGACTTCAGGTCAGGATTTGTTTCAAATCTGTGTCAGGAGCAACTGCGTGCTCCTGGGGATTGGCAACGAGAGACAGAGTCTCCTACCCTTTAGGAGACCAGTTCAAATCCAGGTCATTAGTGGCTTTAAGCAATAACGGGGACAGACCGGGAACAGATTTTCCCTCCTAATCTAAAAGCAAAGTGGAGTTTGCGCTTCCACTGGCCGCACCGCGGAGCCCCCAGCTCCCCTCCCATCGCTGCTCTGAGAGCTCCCCCTTCTGCTCTGCCTTCACCGCTGGTCACAAACCGCTGCGAGAGACCGGGGGGCTCCCACCCAGCTCAAACCAGCCCTGGAGAGCGCTGCCCAGTTAGCAGAAGCCAGAGTTTCCCCAGGGACCAACAATTGTTTGTCCGTCATAACACTTTTGCTTTTTTAAATAGAAGACACTCTGCGCGGGCACGTTCTCCACGCGGGCGCTTTGCTGTCCCTCCCAACTGCTTAAAATTCCCTGTTCAGATAGAAGCTGGAGAAACAACCCCCCTGGATATTTGCAGAGGCACGAAGAATACGCAACTCTACTCACTAAAAAAAAAGAACCCAGGATCTCAGGGCACATACTGAACCACTGCTTAACATTTTCTTGCAGTATTTCCACTGACAAAGAAAATACTCCAATTGCACTGGAACCCGCCATACAATGTTAGAACAAGAACAGAATTAGAATTTTTCACTCCTATGGATCAACTTTTCCATCAGTTCAATGACTGACTGCATGGTTTTTAGTGCTACTGAAATTGTTTCACTACAATCATTTAATTTTTCCTCCCCCCCTACCCCAACGCTACTTTACAGAGAATTCTGATTCTTCACAATCATTTGGGACAAGAAATAGTTCAAAATGCCAGTTTCCAATGGAACAGACATCCTGAGCTTCACTTCATGCTCACTTTAGAGGGGAAGCAGAGATTAATTTAAGGAGCAGGTCACAAAAGAAGAAAGACAAAAAGCTTAAGGACTTGTAATCTTACCCATATTCCAACGCAAGTATTTACTGCCAGAACTTAGATCCTTAAAAGATTTCTCTCAGTTGCAGAATAGCTCAGAAACTCTTCAGTCCCTAGACAGCGGTGGTTCCTTCCTTCTTTAACAGTGACTTTTTCATCCTCCACGTTAAGAAAGGTTTCCCTTAGTCCTGCACCCTCAGCTAAATTATCCTCCCAGTTGTCCAGAGTAAAAAAGCCCCGAAACACAAACCTCTCAGCAGTGGGCTCTGCGATCTCTAACCCCGCATCCCTCTTGTCTGACTCCTGTGAAAGCTCCACGGGACCGTGCCCGCTGGAGGGAAATAAAAACCACTAACGGGGGATTCCATTCCCGGATTTCCCTTGGGTCTGTTGCAGCAGAGCACTGAGCAGCCTGGCACGTGTTCAGTGCCAGGAAAAGTCTGTATGCGAAAACTGCGCTCAAAGTAATGTACAATCCTTACACAATTTGATGAACTGGAGATTTAATCTGCGGTCTGTGGCCCCTCCCCAAATCAGACATATTTAAAGTAAAAATGAGATGTCGTGTTGGCCTTTCCAAGGATCAAACAATTGCGGCTCTGTAAATTAAGACATCCCAAAGCTGACATTTACAGAGTCTCTGTTATCAGTAGTAATGCAAGTACAGACTATGCATGATGATGATCAAACTGGAGTTGAATTTCAAGGTTAATGCAAAGAAAATTCATACAAGTAGCCTGTTTGGATTTTCCCTGCAAGTGGTTCTCAGCACCTGATATCAATGCTCACGAGGGATCCCCGTGCACTGAGAACTACATGTACCAAATAATATCCCAGTTTGGGGCAGTTTGATGTTTCTCACCAGCCGCCTCCCAGTACAGACCAGTGTTTGCCATTCTCGTGACAGGAAGGTGGCAAGTTGGCAACAGTCACTCCTAGGGCACGTTGGGTCTGGTCACAGTGATCTGAAATGGTGGCTCTGCTCTCAATTCAGTTTAGAATCATTATCTTCAAACCAGCCCAAGGGGCTCACTATTTTGAAACACAGGGAACCTTTTTCAAGGAACCCCATTTCAAGTAAATGAAATAATTTCCATAGGGCTGAGAACAATTGCAGAGCACTCCACCTTACGCGCTAACCGCAACATCATATACCCGCTCCACTCTTATACCAGCAATTTCTAACAACTCCGTCTTTGCTGAAAGCTTTTCTGGGGAAAAATCCAACCACACCACTCTCGGAATCCAACCAGAGAACAGCTTCTGCAGGAGAAAACAGCAATGAGGTCAAATATAAAGACCCCACATACAAGGGAACAGGGCAAAGTAATTCTCAGAGTCCAATCAGAAGTATTTTTAAAGGCCTGTGATTTCTATGCAGGGGCACAGAACTTCCCAAAGCTCGGCTCCACCAGGTGCCATTAACTGGGCATCCAGCAATGCAAGGGTAGACTCTGCAATGACATGCCTGACAAGCCATAAATAACTACCTTTTTTATATGATTTCATTCCCCAAAACATACTTTCTGCTAGTTGTTACCAGAGAGAATAATAAAATGGAAATTGTGTTGTTTTGACAAGTGTTGAGTAAAGCTTGCCATGCTTCAAAACATTCAATAGTATTTAGATAACATATAGGTAACAAAAAAACCCATAGACTCAAGAGAAACCCCAAATATTCACCAAAAGGCATACGCTCCCTCTGTTTGTACGATGATTAAACACTACATATCACTACAATTTGACACAATAATTACACCAAAATGTTTCTACACAAAGGCCGAAGGTAAAAAAACGTTCATTATGTGTTTACATTTCAGAATGATTCTTCCAATTTGGCTGCCTCACTGTTCCGGTGTCAGTGGGGTGCACCAGGAAATAAAAGCCAAAAGCACAAAGGTTCTACTGAATGTTCCCTGGCAGCAGGAAAATACAACCTGCGATAAATTTCACCCAACGCCCAACACCCTTTGTCAATTGGCAATTCCTAGTTGTATGGTCTCCGCTACCCATTCTTCTCAAACAAACTGCATGCAACTTGCTCAGAAAAAGATGAAAAATTGAATAAATCCTACCGTCGCAGGTGATAAATATGATAAATTTAATAGTAAAGAAATAGTATGGGATTTTTCTTAATGAGGAACACAAATTACCTCCCCTGAGTGACTTATATGAGGGAGGTTTGGGGATCTACCCAGTTCTTTAGTACGTGCAGATCCTATTCATTTGAGAAATCCAATCAGCCTGACTGGCAGCTGCAGGAGGTTGCCTTAACAGCGTTGGCGAGATGGGGTAATTCTTTTTTTAGGCATTTCTATGCTGGAAAAATTCCTTGCAGAAATGCAATTATACCAGCGAAACATGTTTTCACCGGTCTACTTTACGCTTCTTCCCTGAGCTCCCTCGCTGGTGTGTGCTCTCTCTGCAGCCTTTCCAACACAGGATTTTTTCCAGTGTATTTTCCACGTTATTAGAAAGAAGGCATTACTAAACAGCCACTAAGAAACAGCCCCCAGAGACTTTAGAGCCATCTTAAATTTTTATTTTTATTTTGGTTGAAAAGAATTTTTAAGTTTAAAAACACCTGTGCAATATATACAACAGATTTCTGAAAACATCCCGTGCCTTACATTTTTCAAGGCACGCACATACACAAAGAGAAAGACAACCTACACAGCGGTCACAGGAGATAAGGTAGATTTGACAAAGAAAGGAGACGCTACACAAGCAGGAACCAGGATTAACCAAGATCTAATCAAGTGAAAGGCCAGTTCCCAGAAGGTCAGATTTATTCACAGAAAAAATAGGATCTTCATCCCTTCAGCCAGGAGAAAACAGGAGCACAGGTGGGAAACTAATACGAGCGATTGCTTGGAGCCAGCATAACAAAAATGCTATACATTTTTAAGACATACCACCTGCACACCTGAAGTTTCTAAGTATAGAGTGCTTGGAGAAACTTTATTAACTGCAGATATTTCCATAACACCATCCCAGCTGCCGAGAGCTCTCGGAGGTAACAATCACAGCACGCTCTTTCTGCACTTTCTGTCACTGAGCTCTTGTGGGGAACGATCCCGGGAGCTGGGGAGTATTCAGGCTGGCCTAGGGCTGGGTGGATAGGGGAGAAATTCAGATCCGAGCTCTTCATAAGCAGAATAATCCAACAGTCAGCAACTTGTGTCTGTGCCCTGAACACAAGACTACTGGGTGCTGGCTGCACTATCACTTTCTTATCTGTGTAACAGTTGTACCTGTGCTATTTCTCATGAGGAGAGCAATACTGTAAGCACACGGAAAACATATTTTGACCACTCATTTGCTTCCCACAGTGAGGTAACACCCAGTCTGAACAACCCGAAATGGGAAGATCTCCCCTTGGCCCCTCTAATGTCTGTGGAGTGAGATCACAGAATCTTCTAGGTTGGAAGGGACCTTAAAGATCATCTTGTCCAACCGTCAACCTAATTTTGACAAAAATAAACCCACACACAACAAACAAAAAGCAACACCATCACTAAACCATCTCTCCCAGCACCACATCAACCCATCTTTTGAACACCTCCAGGGATGGTGCCTCAACCCCCTCCCTGGGCAGCCCATTCCAATGGCTGATAACCCTTTCCGTGAAAAAATTCTTCCTAATATCCAGCCTGAACCTCCCCTGGTGTAACTTGAGGCCATTTCCTCTAGTCCTGTCGCCTGGGACTTGGGAGAAGAGACTGACCCCCACCTCTCTACACCCTCCTTTCAGGGAGTTGGAGAGAGCAAGAAGGTCTCCCCTCAGCCTCCTCTTCTCCAGGCTGAACACCCCCAGCTCCCTCAGCCTCTCCTCATAAGATGAACTTACCCAGAGCACCATTCAGGATAGGGATGTTGTACCTCTGTCCTGTACTGCCTGCTGGAAAGGCGCACGGAGATATCCCTGAGTACAGTCATAATCTAAAGAAATCAGTCTCTAGTGTAAGCCTCCAATAATGGAACACTTTCACAAGGACAGTCGAGGACTGAATTCCTGGACATCCAAAATTCTTGACCTGAGATCACACAGGAAGACTGTAGGGTACCTACAGAGTAATCCGCATCCCAGGCCTTCTCCCCAGCTATCAAACCATTCTTTTTTTCATTCCAAAACCTCTTAATGCCTTCTGAAATGCCAGCTGCCAAAATGTTGTTTTTCTTTTTTGGAACCCATGCATTAATTCCCATGCTATTCGCGCTATTTCACATGACAGAGAGAATACCTAATGATAGGCAAGTTTTGTTGAAGTCAGTAGCTAATTTAGATCTGGCTTCCCTTAACAAACCAAGAATCTTCATCTGTCCTTTTAAGTTATCCTCAAAAGACTTTATTTCAACACTGCAGATGAAGACACAGTCTTTTTAAGTAACTGCTTTATCCTCTTTGGGAGGCAATTAAAGAGTGCAAGAAATTACCACCTTCTGTTTCTATTCTTGTCATGGATGGATAATTGGTTTGTTTTAAGAGAGAGAAAACTAGTCAGACCTTGCCAGTTTCAATATTTCTAACTACTTAAAGATGATCAGCAAAAAAAGCTGTCAAATGGAAGGACAACATTTCTAATAGGTCTCCTGACTTCACCTGCAGGCAGACACCCCCTGCAGAGCCACACTCTGCCAACTCCGGGACTGTTCAGCTCCTCACAAATGCACACAGTTACCTCAGCAGTAGATCACAGAATCACAGAATCGTCGTGGTCGGAAAGGAGCTGTGAGATCCCCAAGTCCAACCATACACACTCAAAAAACCCCTACAATCTCGGCAACTAGAGCATGCCCTGAAATGCACATCTACTACGTGTTTCTGAAATACCTCCAGATGCCTTCATCAACGCCGGTCCCACCATCACCTCCCCATCTTTCTCCTGTCTGGGACATCAAAGTTATAAAACAAGCCCAGGTAAATATTTGACATGAGGACCCAAGGGTGCTTCTCCTCTCCTGACTGCATCTCCGTGGTGGTGCTGTGCTGTTTAACCTGGAGCTCCAGCCCAACACTGCATCTGAGAGCTGGAGGTGAATGCCAAATGAAGTTCTGCACATTGCTTTGAATTGAAAATCCCAAATTGACAAACCTTTCATGTTTCGAATTTAGTCCTGTTGATTGGTTTTAAGTTTCCGGAGTTTCAGTAAATATACCCAGATTAGGAAGAGGTTAAGAAGAAAATGATGAATCACAAATTCAAGAACATGCTTGTTACCCTGCCCAGTCTGCGCAGGAAGGAGGAAATGATGCTCTATTTGCGTTCCAAAGGAGTTCTGGTCTGCAGGCGCTGTCAGCATCAATTAGAACCCTGACCTATGTTAGCTTTTTGTCAATACTGTAACTAGTTTAGAGATCGCTCTTCAACTACGGTCTGGGAATCAACTTTTGAAAGACAAATCTATCCAATCACTAAAATTGATCAAGAGTGGACAAGGGAATTACAGAAAGTTTCTGAATTGGCTGTATCCACAGTGCACACACCTAAACCTGAAGGCTTTGAAATTCAATTACAGAAACTAAAATAAATGACCATAATGTTTTCTATTATCAGATACATAGAAATCATTTTCTCTTCCTTCCCCTGCCCCAATAAAACAAATTTCAATTACTTTTTCCTAATCAACAAACTTGACTTGCTATCAAAGTCCTTCAACAGTGTCCAACTTCTAAAGCTAAATAATGTATCATAACTGCACAACAACACAGTAGAGGATTTTCAGTTTTGAATTATAGCATCCTAGTTTAAAAAGCAAATGTTAGGTGTTTATAACGCATCTGGACTAACCCGATAAAAAGCTGAACATGGCAACTTGGCCATCCAATGCAACACCTACATCCTGGAAAATGAACGTGCACATAATGAACTCCTCATGTTCCCTCAGTCTGTATGAGACATGATCGTGCAAGATCTATAAAACTCAGGGAATATCCAGAAGAATGCTCAAAAAAAAAAAAACCAAACCCTGTCTTTGCAAGTCATACCAGTTAAGTTAAAAATTTATGGCCATTATTTCCCCTCAGAATCTGGCCCTGCACTGCAACTAGCTACGAGGCAAAAAGGCTTATCATCTATCGTATCATTTTCAATACACAAATGGAGTGGCTAAAAACAAGGTCAAAAGCATGACCTCAAGAGAAGTACTTGGTACAAGCAGTTCATGTAGATACTTGAGCTGGTGTTTGGGTAGAACCCAGAATTATGGTTAGGTTTACAACACATTTCTCTCACCTTAGCTTAGCACAGTCAGTAAGGGCTGGGATCTGCAGTCAGTAGAGTGGTGCTGCTAGAAGTCACAGAATTATCATGGTCAGAAAGGACCTCTGAGATCACAGAGTCCAACCATACACACATAAAAAACCCCTACGATCTTGGCCACTAGAGCATGCAAAAGTCCTTTATCTGACATAGCAACCGACCAGAAGACAACTTCATTTCTGAGGCAAATTTTGAGATTTCAAGCCTTTAACGTATTTTGAAGAGCATCTGAACTTTTCACTTTCAGGATGAGTTGGGAAGACTCTGTAGCCCAGTTAGGAGAGAACTGAAGGACCACCATGCTGAAGGTCTCAGCTCATCGGATTCATCGCTCACTTCTCTCTCCATTTTGCTCTGGATGGAAGGAACGCTCTGGGAGCCAGGATCAGTGTCCCAGCTGGTCAGGCTTTTTAGCACAAGAATTTATGTCAGTAGCATTTTAGATGGAATTAAAAAATTTCCACACTGCAAGATATATGGATAAAATACCCCTGTTTAAAACATTACAACCACATCTAAGCTGTCTCAACTACTCCTAAGCTTTCTTTTATAGGTATATAAAATCTGCATTAGAAAAGCATTCTAAGCCTTTTCCTCTAAGTCCTCCCTCTTCCTCCTTTAATGTGATTTGGTTGGGACTCTAGTTTTTACATCTCCACAAAAAAAAAAAAAAAACCACAACCATTTTCAGTTGACAGAGGAGCAGAGAAGAAAAAACAAATACGGAGTTGCCAAGGTTACTGACAATCCTCACTGAAGAGATGAATGAAACTGATAGGGAGGAGACAGGTATAAAAAGATACTCAACTCGATTTTTACAATCCTCCTATTTCAGATGTGACTGGCCCTAGACATTTATTTTTTTTTCTTCTGGGAAATTTAAATCAATTTGTATTCAACAGAATTCTTCATATTCTTCATAAATGCAAGACTCAAACAGTGTACATGATATTGCCCCAGCCTTTAACAGTGTTGATCTGCTAAAGCTCCTATAAACCACGTTATATTCAAATGATGGAGGTACATTTATGCTAGCTCAAAAAAAACGAAGCCAGAAATAGCAAAGCTAAAAATAAGGCTTTTTCTTCTGCCACAAGAAGGAAGAATGAAGATGATGCCATTCATCCGAACCATACTGAAATCAATTGGCTGTCGTGCTTGAAGCCTAAAATGGTAATTTCTTAACTGTGTCTCATAATCCCTCTATTGCAAACAAGTTATTTCCCCTCGTCCGAGAGGCAGAAAACAGCTATTTTGAAACATGAAGATGAAAGTTTCCCTATCATGGAATTCTACGTGGTTTTGATCTATATTTATCTAGGAATATCCAGTCTAAACTGGAAGCAGCTTTCTGATACATTAATGAAATTATCTTTCTAACAACCAGTCTGCTGCAGTGTTGAAAGTCCTAATGGGTTTCCGGCTACTTTCTAGTCCAGTAGATAATTAGGAGAGGGATGATAATGGCTAACTACAACAGCAACCTAGAAATGCAGGAACTCGGCTGGGTTCGCTTTACAAACGGTGCAGTCTGTGTCTTCGCATCCTCACAGTATCACAGCTCTATCAAGTCAATATTTTTAATAGACTGTTGGATGATTAATACCTTCATTTCTTTCTCCTCTTTCAGGGACAGAGATATTAAGAGTTAAAGCTCAAGATCGCATTAGCGGCCTGCGGCAGAGCGAGGAAGGAAAAAGCCTGGATCTAACCAGGGATGTGAAAGGAGCAAAGCCCTTCAGCTCTGGTGTGACACAGGAGAGCACAATGCAGGAGTTCACAGGAGGGGAAAAATTAAGCCGCCTGTACCGAAAATCCACACCTGAACCGAGTAAGCAACTAACTCAGAGCTCATCAATCCCAGTCCAGCGTGTTAATTATCCTTCGTCATAGAAGACCGATCAAGAGAGGAAATGGAGGCAGGAATGCTATCAGGGTGTACACCGACACTGACCTCAGGAAGCAAAGGCTCTCCAACACATCACCACACAGGAGAGGGAGTTCTGAGCCACCCTTCTCATGCAAGGACCTCTTTATATGTCCACGTCCCCAGTTCAGGGGCCCCCGCGATGACAGGATGCAGTTGTTACACCTGGCACCCCAGAGAATGAAGGGCACGGACTTTCATTCATTACTACTGAAGCTATTAATTTCGGGAACAAGGTAACAATCACCTCTCAGAGAATAAAGATCTGAAGATCAATTATTTCCCTACCCCACCAACCTATGTCCAAAGGAGCGGAGACACTCCTTCCCCTCAGCCATATACAAATATTTTGAATTTTCTGGTTTTATACAGTATACCCCGCTCCCAAGATGACTAATGTGAGTGCAAAGCCCTGCAGGAGGATAGTCAAGGAACCACTTCAGATTCATACCCACTGATGCGTTCTGCCTAGGATTTTACACCACTGATTTCCAACTCGCTGGTGCGGACTGCTGGCTACAAAATCATGTTTGCGACTAATAAGTTCGTTTTTCTTAGTTACCTTTCGCAAGGCTCTCCAACACAGTGTTACGATCCCATTCTGAAAATCACTACGGCAGGAGACCAAAATAACATCTCAACATTGCAGCACTGCAGCATCAATGACCTCAAGGGCTAGAAATCAGGTACTTGATTTCCAATCACTGAGCTAATTTTTTCAGGCTGTTATATTCCAGACTCTCCTTTGGTATCAAAGGCTTATTACCCTCATAAGCAAAGAATCCTTAAGTCATTCCCATGGAGGTTTCAGAGCCAAAGATCTAAAACTTTGCATCAGAAACAGACCAGAGTTACGTGAATCGCGTGCAAGGACTGTGCATTTAAACACGCTACGGGACAACCCCCCAGCACTGTAGGTAACACAGAACTTTTGCTAATTAGTGGTATGTACGTCATTTACTGCTAGGCATTGAAACTGGGATCACTCCGTACAGAACACAGAGGTGGCTGGGGAGAGGGACTGGCTGATGGAAAGAAGTCAGCTCTGAAAACAGCCAAATTTAACTCACCAAATGCATCGAGGAGTCACCAGTCTGAGGAACCGGCGCAGTCCCAGCGCTCTCCATCAGGTCCCGCCAAGCTCTCAAATCCCACACGGCGTTTATTTGGGTAAAGGATTGCGTGAGACAAGGACCGGGTTTGTGTGTGTTCGGAATGGCAAACAACAGGCTACGGTTGACTTCCCTCCATCACAGCCCTTAGAAGTCAGTTCTTATTTCAAGTTTGTTTTTTAGAAACCTGATGCTAAAGGCACATTAAAAATCCGCAGCCAGCTTGGTAAAGATCTTACAAGCAGTTTTTATTGTAGGTTGCTGACAAAATGAAGACAAATCATCTATGTTTTGGGAGTCTTGCTTCTAAATAAAGAAGGAACCACTCTGGGAAGAAGTATACTTTGGGATGGAAAAGAAAGCATTTTTGAGGACTTTTAATCTTCATTATTAACCTCATAAATCATGACTCCTGGAAATTAATTAAATTTCACAGCAACAGGAAGTTCATTCGAGGGAATAATCTAGCAAACTAAGGGACTATGAACACTGCAATTCTTTGAGTTTTGGAAGCAACTTCGACTGGTCCATAAACATAAAGCAGAACTGTCCTCTGGAGAAAGGTCCTTCGGAGGAAAGAATAAGATAAACCGCCCATAACTGCTTGGCTCCAGACACTAGCACTTCTGAAAACATAGATTTGCAATAAAATTATAAGAGTACATCACCCTGTAAATAACATTACCATTACAAGATTCTTTAGAGTGGTGGGGAAATGTTTTGCCCCTTTGCAGAAGGGGCAGTGAGAGGCGCAGACGCTGAGACTTGGAGCCATTCTAATGCTCTCCTAACACAGGTGCCAAATCTTGGGGGTCCTAACCAAGAGGTCACCACGTTCCCTGCCCAGCAGCCCAGCATCTTACTGGACACAGATCGTAAGGTGGTTTCTACCAATGGAAAAGGCAATGAGTTAATGACCTTATTTCAGTAAATGCTGTCCTTAACTGAAATTCTCTTCTTAAGAGTCTTCCATAGCAGCACCTGTATTTAACGGGGCTGTTTTCTGTTTCTGCACTGACTCTGTGAAGGCAGAGAAAGGAATTGTTGAATTGCTTTAATGAGACCTAATTCCACATGGTTTCTGTGAGCAACAATAGGATTCCTACCTGCCAGACCCTTCTCCTAATACCTCACAATTTTGACAGAAGTAAGCATCACCACCAAAACTGCAGTTTCAAAACCCAGATATCTGTCTGATTTAGATCATCTTAAAAAGATGTGACTTAGGATCAAAGCCAGCACCCTAAGCTGTATTGTATAAGTAAATATGAAACTGTTCAAGTATCGGTTCTACTTAAGGTACAATTAGCAGGAAGAATGAATTTCAAAGTGTTCTTTTAGGGAGTTTTGAGCAGTATGGACAACAGCCTCTGATTATAATCAAGTTGGCAGATATGAGAAATCCCATTTCAACAAAATTCTGTCATATAATACAGAAAAAGATCTTGTTAACAAGTTTTACACGGCAGAAGAAAAACTGACAATGACTGTTCTAATGACGAGTTGGAACTAACAAGCTTTGCTTAACACTGGCAGGTCAGCTAAAACAGCGATCTTTGAACTCACACAGAGACAAAAAGAAGGTGGCAGTCGTCCTTGTCCACCATGAAAAGGATTACAAAACAAGCTTGCTGAGATTCATCGTGCCACCAGCCCTTGAAACACACGATTGGAAAAGCAGTATCACCACAGGATTTAATCATTTTTCTCCTGGGTCCCTAACTCATCTAATATTCTCTATTTTAAGCAAATTTATATGTGGCGGAGTTTGAACAGGTTTTTTTTTTTTTCTTTTTGACAAAGAAAAATACGGTTATTTAGTCAATTTCTTAATTGTAAAATTCTGATCTTATTAGATTAGAAAGTTCATTCCTTTGCAAAACCATTTCTCGACTCAGAAGCAAAGAACTAATGCAGAATAAATCTTAAAGAGTCTGTATGTGTCAGAAAGGAGCTAAGAGCCCACGATCATCTGCATTATACATTATCCAAGGCAAAGCCTTGGGTTTATTTGATCTGCAGGTACTGTAACAGTAGGAAGGTTACACAGGACAGCCCCACAGCCAGCTTTGGAAAGTTTGTGTTCGTGAGGGATGTCTCTAAGTAAAGAAAGTCCCAAAAAAGATCAGATGGGCAATGATGGAATCCAACTGCATTTATCATTATGGAGCTTGAGGCTCTTTTATAACAGCCTGGTATAAAGACAGTACATAAAATAATTAAATGTTCATAAAAGACTAACACTGACTTGCTAGTCCTATTACCCTTCACTAGAGGCAGAAAAATGACTTTTGCATAACTGAGAATCAAAAATAACAGGCGTTCACTTGGAATACATTCGCAGGTCCCCAACCAACCCATAAGCACACAAGCAGAAGTAAACACATGATGTGAGATTCCACCATATAAGCACATGGGAACAGTGGGTGGGGTTTGAGCATGGAACAGATCATCCATATCACAGAATCACAGAATGATATGAGGTTGGAAGGGACCTCTGGAGATCAGCTAGTCTGATCCCCTGCCAAAGCAGGTCCTCCTACAGCAGGTTACGCAGGAACGTGTCCAGGTGGCTTTGAACATCTCCAGAGAAGGAGACTCCACCATCTCTCTGGGCAGCCTCTGCCAGGGCTCTGCCACCCTCTAAGTCACGAAGTTCCTCCTCTTGTTTAGGTGGATCTTCTTATGTTCAAGTTTGTGCCCGTTCCCTCTTGTCCTGTCCCTGGGCACCACTGAAAAAAGACCGGCCCCATCCTCCTGACACCCACCCTTGAAGTATTTATAGGTGTTGATCAGATCCCCCCTCAGCCTTCTCTTCTCCAGACTAAAAAGCCCCAAGTCCCTCAGCCTCTCCTCATAAGAAGGATGCTCCAGGCCCCTCATCATCTTTGTGGTTCTCTGCCGTACCCTCTCCAGCAGTTCCCTGTCATTCTTTAACTAGGAAGCCCAGAACTGGACACAGTACTCCAGTTGCAGCCTCACCAGGGCTTCACATACAGGGATGAAAGGGGAAGTGGACACAGAGGCACCCAAACTGCTTCAGGTGTCGAAAGGAGCAGAACCTTTTACTGAGACACCTGCGGGTACCTCAGACCACTACCCCTTCCAGGACTCATCTCTGGTCCACCCTGGCCAGGATATTTTCTGCATGTTCCTCTGGGCAGTCAAGGTAAAACCTAACAGCAACGCTATTTCATGTCAATAAAGCTAAACATTTAATCTTAATTACAATTATATACTGTTTCCAGATTGGGCTTTTAGCATATAAGCATTACAGTAAAAAAAAAAAATAAATTTTAAATTAATTTCCAAAATCTAAACTCAAAAGCTTGTCATCTTTATAGGAAAACATTCAATTGCAGAGCTGCAGAAAACTTTCTATTTTCTCAACTAAATAGAGGATCCAGAATTTAGCACTATTTTATGAAAACACTGAAAGTCACACTTTGACACATCCATATGCTACATGCTCTACTGGATATCCAGCAAACAGATTAAGCACGTGTTTCAGCCAGAGTGTAAAAATGCACTTGACTGAAATAAAGGGAAGACACTGCATGTCCATGTGTATAAACATGATAAATTGGATTTGACAAGTTTTAGCAAAACCCTTCTTTAACTATTGTTCAAATAACCGAGACCCAGTTACATAATGAAAGTGCTCTTGTGATAAAGAACTTTGAAACATTCAGCTTTCCAGACTGTCTTGAGGATGTCTCTTAAACAAAGTCTTCTAATAAACATAAGCTATTTCATATCATATTCAACGCATAAATCTGTTTTTCCGCTTTTGTCTGATTTTTACTTTTCCAAGATCATCTCAATGTCATTTTATTAAATGAGGCCCTTCTGTGCTGAAACTGTTAAGACGAGCATTAGCCACACAACTAGACCTCAGGTAAAATTGGCTCACGCTATTCAAACTCATATTGCATGTGACCTTTTCCATCTTTCCAGTCTTATTTATTTTTGGATGCTTTCAGATCATGTCAGGATTTGCTGGCATTAGAGGGTGAAGGATCAGAATAAATGCTGATTACAGAGAAGAAAAGATCCATACTTCTAAAGAGAGCAAATATCAATTCCATAATGGAAACAAATCTGAAGAATCTGAAACAGCTAAAGCAAACCAAAAGCACCTACTCTCCATTCCGCATATAATTTCTCTTACAGTCACTACAATATGTTCTCAAGGTTTTTGACTGTTTGCTTTCTAGAGTTTGAATATTTTAAAAAGTACCACTAGGCCCTTTGATAATAAAAAAGAGAAATAAAACAAGGATCTGGTATAACTGAGTCTTGCTGTTTTGATACACAGCATTTCTTATTAGAAATTAAGAAATAGGGATGACTAATAGAGGCCAATCTCTTTCAAATATGGGAAACAAGTTCCATTTAGTGTCTGGTAGAGGAAAGAAAAGCCTGCCTTGTGACTCCATCTCTCTGAAATTCCCCATCTTCAACAGATGATTCAGCATTCGGCTTTCAGATTAATCTGACTCAGCTGCCTGGAAGCAGGAACACTTGAAATTTTATGCCAGTATTATGCCAAATGTCACCGTAAGAGACCATTGTCCAACAGCTGCAGACAGAAAGATTAAGCATCAACATTCTTTTTCCCATTTCTAGCAAACATTTCGAGTCACATTCCTGTAATACCTCTATTACTGTGGTATTGAACAGCAAAGCAGAGCAAAGACCTGGATCTGTCTGTGGAGCTTTAGGCAACTCTTCATTTCTCTCTCCTAATGTGTGCTCATTTCTGGAAAAGCTAATTTTTTTTGCCTATTTAACTTGCGTATTAATCTCCATTGAACTATACAAAATGAATTTCAATCTTCATGTTAAAAAAAAAAAAGGGAGGATGGTTTTTGATTCACACCCTTCTTGATTTTCATCAATCAACCTTTTCTGCTTAAGTACTGTTTAATCAAAAAAAATCCCAGATGGCTCCTAAGATTTATCAAGGCGTCACTGAAATAGAAAATACTGTATCTCAGCTCCCACATATAGTTGCTCGTGAGACCAACTTCACTAATCAAAAAAAAAGAAAAAAGCAAAGAAAAAAACCACCTATACTTACTTCTAACCCCAAGGAATACCAAAGCCTTCTCCCTCTCATCTCTGTAGGGAGCTGCTCATGCAGACACTCAGTCCAGCCCTGTCCCCAGCAGGACACAACGGGTCCCCTCCCGAGGCGAGGGGGTCTGAACCCTCCTCATCCACCTCTGTGACATATTCACAACATCCATCCCCAACAGGGGTTGCCTCAGTAGCACTTCAGGTGAAAAAAGCCCCAGTTTCAAGCAGCATGATGTGGTATCATCAGATCTCCTGTTTCTATGTGTCTCCTATTTTACGGAAATCTATGGAAGCTGAGGAACAGGGATGGCAGTGGGGCCATCAGGGAGTACTGATGGATAAAGGCACGCATCTTTTGCCACATTCCCCGTTTCACACCAAAGCTTAAGAATTAGGGAATTTGCTTGTCTGTCTAGGAAGAAAACAAAGAACGGGAGAAATCTATGCATAGAATTCATTGTACTGAAGAATTCACTTGTAAAACCACGTAGTACTCACCAGTAAGGATAAAGAACAACAATGCAATTTTCATTAGCACGGTTAAGTCTTAAGATTTGCCAACAATACAAAGCGATAATGGTCAAAGCCACACAGCTGTGGCCACTCTGCAGTGAAATAATTACACAGACACAGTTAATCCCACACATCAAGGGAAACAACATGTATCTGCATAAAGACCAAGGGTAACACACGTCCATTGTTATAGACTACACTGAATTATATTTAGCATTAGTCTGCTGTAATGGCTTTCATATTGACCTACGTGTATTCAATGTGATCAAATTCTGGTCCCAATTATAACAAGGGCACACATATTGCTATAAAAGTTTAAGATACTGCAAATCCAAGGCCTTTTCCAAAGCTCAGTGGAGTCCTTGAGCAAATTTGTTCTCAAAGTCCAGGGGGTTGAGTCATTACGAATCATTAGAAATTCGAACTGCCAGCTCTAATGGTGCCCAAGGGATTTAGGCACTCGGCTTCCATTAAGTTTCAATTTAACTTAGTTATCCCAGATCCCACTGAAGGCCTGAAAATACAAGCATAAACAGGATCCAGGGATAGTTACAGCACAGCAGAAAACCTGAATAAAGTGTCTTACATAGTGTTTCTTCTTAATATTTCAGAAGTAGGTTGTCAAACTACCTGGGAGAGTTGTGGTCTATTAAAGCCTACCAAGAAGTCCCCAATGTACTAGTTTGAGCTGGGATAGACTTAAGTTTTTTCTGCCTCCCAGGCTTAAACCATGACACCCAAAATTATCCAGGATTTGTTTTCCCCTATGAATCCGATGAAGTATACATTCATCAGCTTTCTGATTCACGATACTAGAACAACCTGGATCTCTGGTTGCCTGGAGGACACATCGATGAGCCAGGAGAACACGTCTCCATTCAGGACCAATGAACCTACAGGAAAGGTTTTTTGACAGGTCCTTTTGTTAATATTTTGCTTTACGTTAACTACCGAGAATTTCAATTTAAAAAAGAAAGCCATATAAAATTGACTGAAAACATGAAGTTAAAAGAACGAGAATGAAAAAATAATACTGCTGCTACAAAAAAATGCTGTATAACAAGTAAATGTTGTTCCATACGCCACAAGAGTGCTCACACGTCAAGATATTTTGTGCAGAGGTTATAGAAGGAACAGATCTATTGCTAGAGACAAGCATGCCTTGGGACCCATTGATTTTCATATTAGGACTGGCTGAAGATTCAAAAGGACCATCAAGTACACACAGACGCACACACACACACAAATGCTCCTCCCGAGGGCAACACTGATTGCCGAAAAGGATAAAACAGAAGCAGAAATTCCGCCTCTCCGAGTGTTATACACAGAGAAAAAAAAAAGCCAGCAAGATGTCTTACCAAAGTGTGAAAGTAAGAATTCAGACACGGTGTTCCATCTTAAGCAAAAAAATAAATGCTGACATTCGATACATGCAAACAAAACAGGAAAAAAAATAGGTTTTGCTACCTGCATTTGTAATTTTCTAGACTTAACCTGCCAACCCAACCTTCCCATTTGAGATTTGTCCCCAGATTGTGTCTTTGGTGAAAGCTTTGCTGCCTGTGCCCAGGTCCTTACAACAACAGTGAAAATGTTGTGAATTTCCATATTCCTTAACCAACAGGGAAACAAAAGGCAAAAATAACCTGGTGTCTTTAATCCCTTCTGAGCTCCAGCTCTTTCTTAGCTACTGTGGACATTTTTGTAGTACTCCCCCCAGAAAAAATTAATGAACAAATCGTTGAATGTTCTTCAGTGGCAACAGGCATGACGTGTACCGTTCATCACAACAGTTCATCACAGCTTCAGCCCTCCTCTTCCAAGAAAAGGATGACAAAAACATCAAATACATCCAAAAACCTGTGATTCTGATGGAGTACCAGCACTGACACTGCAACAGCTGCGAACCTGCACTACCTGCAAGAACTGGTTTCATTAGGGCAGCTGCTCAGTAATTCCCTTTAACTGAGATGGGGGTCCCTGCATCAGGTGCTGTGGGTACCTGCCTACAGACCAGAAGGAGCTCTGGCTCCAAGTCACGAAACCTGAGCACACAAAAAAATAAATCTAAACCAAAAAAGTCCATTTGGGGAAAGAAAGGAGGCGCAAACTGATTTGCCTGAGGTTACACTGCTTCTCACAAGCAGCTTTTTTCTCCCCAAGAAAGCTACCGATGTTGCTTATTGCTGGACTTATTATGGAAACATTATAATAAACATGGAAAGCAATATCTGGCTCAGCAATCTGAATCAATTTTATTCAGTTAATCTGAATAAAATATTGAAGATACAGGTACAGAAAGGTTATATGCATTCTTTACCAAGCTATAAAGATGTATTTTTTTGGAAAGAAGGACTGACCTCTCACTAATTTTTTTCCCAGCTAACTCTGAAATAACTTTTTGACAACTACTGAAAATTATTATTAAACCTGGTAAGAGAAGAGCTCATTCTGTCTCACTGTCTCCAACAGTTTCCCCCATCCTGTCTCTAACAGCAAGCAAAAAACACAAGTAATTAGGGGAATATGAGAACAGGGCACACAGAAAATGTACTTTTCCTGCTACAGCCTAGTGATTTCAACTAATTACTGTTTTAGGGACCTCCTGAGCCACGGGTGGCCACTAGACCATTGCGTTAAATAACCAGCAAGAATATCTGCACATTAGGGTCTGATGTGAGCCGCCTGCTGCTGCTGAACCAGCTCACACCGAATGCCGGGCTGCCACAGCCTCGAGATTTTAGGCACTTAAGAGCCAGACAAATGAAAACCACCACAAACTCCTGGGTTCTTAAGATGACCTCAATTCCCACTACTTTGACTATAATCTTTACATCAGAGTCCATTACTGTTGCCACCAGCCAACAAAACCCACTTCACTATTAATGCCGCATACTCTTTGCTATCACTCAAAGCAAATGTATCTCCCATCCATTTCAGTGCTATAAACATAACACATTTCTCATCTTTGGTTTTTGTGATTTATTTTTTTTTCCCCCCTTCTAGATATTTCCTATCTTGATTCCTTCCATAGTGCTATACAGAAGTTGATCTATCTTAAACTACACAGCACTGTCAGAAAAGAGAAATACTACTTCTAGCTTTATCATTAGAGCTCCTTATTTCTCAGATTTATCTGTGGTATTAAAACTCTCTCTGTTTTAATTAGTACTACTGGCTGATTCATGAAATTTCATGACAATAATAGCCCTTCTGGATTTTTTTTTTCTGTTTAATAGTTCTTGAGAAATTTTTTGTCAGCTGTGTTGCTTTTAAAGACCTGTACCAATCCAAAACATTAACCTCCAAAGAAAATCCACTTCGCTAAAAGATTGCTTGCCACTGTTGATTAAGTCAAGTTGACCATTCATCAGGACTACTCATAGAATCATAGAATGGTTAGAGTTGGAAGGGACCTTAAAGATCATAGAGTTCCAACGCCCTTGCCCTGGGATGGACACCTCCCACCAGCCCAGGTTGCTCCAAGCCCCCTCCAACCTGGCCTTGAACCCCTCCAGGGATGGGGCAGCCACAGCTTCTCTGGGCAACCTGGGCCAGGCTCTCACCACCCTCACAGCAAAGAAGTTCTTCCCCACATCTCAGCTCCATCTCCCCTCTTTCAGGGTCAAACCCTTCCCCCTCCTCCTAGGGCTCCCCTCCCTCATCCAGAGTCCCTCCCCAGCTTTCCTGGAGCCCCTTGAGGGACTGGAACAGGCTCCAAGGTCTCCCTGGAGCCTTCTCTTCTCCAGGCTGAACCCCCCAACTCTCTCAGCCCCCCCTCACAGCAGAGGGGCTCCAGCCCTCTGATCATTTTCGTGGCTCATTCATTTGAGGCTCAGCTCAGGCGTCTCTCAAACCCCTGCCTGAAAAGACCTTTTGCATGTGTTTCATTCAGAGAATCCCAGAGCTGATTGACTACGGGACTGTAAACCAGAGGATCAAACCCATCCCTCCTGATTCTGGAACCTGTGAACACACAGAACAGTTACCCAAGACAGGCCTAAAATGAAACAACGTGCATAGGACAGACCCATGAGTTAGTCACAAATATTATTCTATGGCACAAATATCTTGTGCTTCAGCCTTAGGGGTCAAGAGTCCTCGGATCAGCTCCTCAAACTGCCAGAGTCTGGAATAAACTGGACGATCCTTACTCTACCTGAATTTAATCCGTTTGCTTGTAAGCTTTTCCAGGCAGAAGACACATGTGGTCTTTTATGTCTCATACTGCGGCTGCGAGACACACACCCCTCCATCCCTGGAGGTATTCAGGAAACGTGTAGACATGGCACTTCAGGGCATGCTCTAGTGCCTGAGATTGTTGGTTTGCATCTGTTTGTGGTCGGTTTTTTTGGTTTTGGGGTGGGGTTTTTTTGTTTTGTTTTGTTGTTTGTTTTTTTTTTTTTTTGTTTTTGGGGGGGTTTTTTTTTTTTGTGGTTGGTCTCTATGACCTCAAAGGTCTCTTTCCAACCATGAAGATTCTGTGATTCTGTGAAATACCACAAGCAGGAATGAGATCAGTCTCCTCTTACCTGGAGCTCAAGTCTGTAATCAATGTGAGTCCTTGACAATAACTCCGTATCAAACATTTGCACATAAAAACATTTCATTTAGCTCATATTTTCTGAAGGGCTTGCCCATGCATAAGAGGTTTTTGTGTCATTCATTCTACTAATGTGTAAATTACTGTAAGGCATCCAAAAGTCAGCCTGTGAGATCAGTCTGTGCATTACGAATACTTTTCATCTAATGGCTACCGGTAATCTTTCCATTTGGAGTACGGGTGAAAAGGTTAATTATTACCAACAGATGACCGCTATAGGTTGAAGTGGAAAGAAAGGAAGTAGTAGTTAAACATGTAATTGCCAACCTGCTTTCCGACTAATAAACGTAAGGAAGTTTTTTCTTCTCTAATGAGTCTTCCATCTGTAATCTCTCATTTTCTCAAACTCATGCAAATTTGTAAGGAAGAAAGAGCAGAGCAAACTTGACTTATTATTTGTGGGCTGAAAACAGATGCAGTGAACACCGTATGAAACGCCTGCGGGGAACAAGGACAAGGATATGTGGCTTCTTTATGACCATGATGGTAGATTTACAGATACCTTTCCGTTCACAAGGTCTTTTTTCTGAGTTTCACTGTACTGGAACTGTACACACCTGCTATTCACACTGCAAAGCTGCCTTCCAAAACACCTTTCTCCCCAGAGACAGAAATGCTCCCGGTGTCTCTCCCTGCTGTTCCATTTTACAGCATTTTACTGGCCAACCTTGTTCCCAAGCAGGGACAGAGCAGGAGCCAACTGCCCTGTGTGAGTTCACCATCAGTCCTCTCCTGTGCACCACCACCTCACACCACAACCGAGCAGGAACTTGTGAAGAGGAAGCACTCTTCAGAAAATAAGGCAGAGCAGGAACTTTTTAGCCTTGCACAAACCTGAAGTATCATGGAGTAAATCTACAGTGAAATTTTCTCTCCCCAGAGTGACACTCCAGTGGCATCAGCCACTTAAGATGTTTTCTTACCAAAAAAATCTGCATCTTTGTATCCTTTTTTCTGTATTTAGTGTACTTGTCCCAGAAAATCATCACAAATCTGCATCTGCCCAGATCAGAGCTCTAAAAGACCATGATATTAAACAATATGAAATACAGTATTCAATTTCTAGCACCACATTTCAGTGAAAAGAAGCCATGACAGAAACGCAGAGGGGAACCACGAGTATGTCTGGAACCCTGACAACAAGGAAATACTGGATTTAGTAGCAGTTATTAATTGAGGGGGAAGCCGACTGAAGCAAGACATAACAATCACCTTTATGAAAAAGATTTCTGCAAGGAGAATCTATTCACTACTTCCACGGTGGAGCAGCGTAAGTAGTAATGTGCCTATACTGAAGTAAGGGAGATGTAAAGTAGGAATTCGGAAAAACTTTTAATTGCTATGACACTGGCACTGAAATAGCACCTGAATTAAATTCCAGGAAGGCAAGGAGTTCCCACCGTTGGAGATTTTCAGGAACAGACAGAAAGGAAGTGTTAGGAATAGCACATGCACATCACTCCTGCCTCAGGGCAAGGAGGCGGGCTGAATGATTTCACATCCCACCAGTTCTATTTTCTATGATTTTGCAATCATGCAAGCTGCATAATTTCCCTCAAGATGCATACCAATGGTTAGTCCACACTGGGAATGGAGATGGTAAATAATCCCTCACCTTTTCCTTACAGTGATTGCGGCGTATGTTCTAGAAAAGCGGGAGAAGTTGCACCGCCATTATCTACTGCACAGCTCAAATGAAGATTTTGTCAGAAGACCTAGGTTCCTCCTGCAACTTGGCACCCTTTCTTAAGCACCATTAATAATTTGAACTATGAAAGCCAACCCTGAATTTTCTCTCATCGTAGTATATACTCCATTGACTACGTAACGATGCTGCCACGCAGTGATGCATGTGACATATTTAAAAAATGACAATCAAATGACAATAGAAACAAGTTTGAGATGCCTCTGGGACACTCTTTTCCATTTCCTTGATGTTGTGCCATAATGGTTCATTAAAGTGCTGACATTTGCACTTGCTATAAGGCAGGCAACTCCCTCTGCTTTGGGAAACGCTGAAGACCTGCACATACCATCAATACATCTTAATCTTAGACAATAAAAACTGCAAACACTTCACAATTTATTCCAGCTACCTGGGCACCACGGACAATATTTCACATCTCGTCTTTCATTCGACTGTGAGGAACTTCCTTTTCTGGCAGTTTAGAAAACGCCGGTAACGTTACGTACATTATTAACAAACATTGCCAAAAAATCAAGTAATTCCCCAAAATAAATTATTAATACGCAATACCTTTACGGGATTGTAAACTGTAACCTCTCTATTATAAAAGAACATAATAAATAAAATACCAGAATGCAAAAAAATATGCAATAAACTTCTTGAGGTGCACGGGGTGGTGTTTATACCCGAGCCAACCCTCTGCCTTCCTCCGAGCGAGAGTTTACAAGGAAGAGTCAGAAGAAGAAAATTTTTATTGATTCAATACTTCACCATGACCAGGCAGATCGAACATCAGCAATGACTAAGATTCATAGCACTAACTGAACGAGTCATGCGCTGAAAAAGCACAATATTTTATACATATAGAGAGAAATAACAAGGATGTGGCTGGAGAATGCGGGTTTCCCCTCAAAACCAGTCCTTCCCTAAGCCAGGGTCAGATCCCTGCTCAAACAATGAATTCAGCACCTTCTGGGAGGCAGCGAGCTGCAGTTACACTTTAAAAGCTACGTCTGCTTACCATAGAGTAAAACAAATACCCTGGAAGCGGAGAAGACAAATAAGAGGAACTAAATTACCACTACATTATTTAGTAGGCAGCATGGCCACTACAGGAGTAGAAAATGGCATAGAATAACCAACCCTGTAATGTTCTTCCCCCAACCAAATTCTCCCTCGACATAGTAAGACACAGCCCATAAGTATTCTCTGATAGTATTAAATAAACACTGGGGGAAGGGGTGTACGTGTCAGGATTTAGAGGTCTGGAAAATACACGGCTCTCCTGAGACAGAGTCATCCGTACAGCTAAGCCTCACAATCTATTTAGGACTTTCTTTTGAACCTTAGTGAGTTTTTAAGCCTTATCTGATGAGCGTAATGATATTAAACTGTTTTTCATTAGCCATAAAAAATGAACAAAAAGGATAAAGCTGCTAGCGTCTCAGGCTATTTGAAAGGAATCAATAGTCTGAATCCCTTAGTATATCCTGCTCATAAAAAAAACATTTTCTTTAAACTAAAAGGAATTATTTGGACATGAGAAACTAGGTTCACATAAAGTACCTCTGCAAAAAAAAGAAAAAAAAAGAAGAAAGGAAGATGCAAGAAACAAATGTAAAATATACTCTTATAAATGGAGTTAGATATAGGTATATACAACTATATATATGTCTGTACGTACACACATGTGGACTCATACACATGTAGAACACACAAAAGAACCAAATTCAGCTGTTGGGAGGAGGTTTTGAGTGAAACACTAGTCTAGGTCACAGCTCAAGGCAATTTAATTGAGTTAAAGCAGGGCAGGACAGGATGCAGTGAGCTTGAGGCGTCAGGTAAAACAGAAAAGATTTCATCCGAATACCTCAAAAAAACATCCTTAATATTTAAAAGCTCCCCATCCATGTCGCTGCCCTGTGCGAGGCAGACACACAATCCTACAAGGAAATCCCTTGGTTAGTAACTACGATCCAGAACCAGAGCAAACTGTGAATTTTCCAGTGCAAATCTTTGTCACAAAATATTGATTTGTTAAAGCTGCAACTTCCCACAGGAATGCACCCATTGCAAGAAACAGTCGCCGTGAAAGTTTATTCACACCTGAAAATTTCTGGTCAGAATGTGAGTGAGAATGCTCCTATCAACAATAACCTACTTTTCAGAGGGTTTGCCATATAAACAAAACTGTGCTCAACACATCTATTTTTTATATTATTTGCCTAACTTCAGGCTTCAAGCTCCAGCTTGGCCTGATTGCTAGGAGGAGTCCGACATCTTCGGAACCTGCTGGGCAAAGCCCTGAGTTGACTGGTGAGGGAAGAGAGGAAATAGAAGGTTCCCTTGTTTTACCGCATAACTTGAGAAAATTAATTTTATTTTGATTCAGCGTGGGGAAGAAACACTTCACTGAAGAAAGCAACCAACTGTTTCTCTACAGTAATTAGAGGGGTCAACTTTATTCCGACACGGGCCACGCCGTGCTCAGCTGGTTTGGATGGAGAACAGGTACCGTCCAAGCCACGGTTAGGAAAAAAAAGTGAAATCATTACAAACCTTTGTGAATTCGTAAATGGGTTACTCTTCTATCTATCACCTTAAAACTGTTTAATATCTACCCTTTCAAACACACTCTATTATATATTCAATGATTAATATCAGTCTTTTAATAAAGAATTTGTACTCGTTAATTTAAGATATTCAAATCTAAGACATCTTAAAACAGAGAGGTTTAATCCTCCCCTGGTGTAAATAAGGATGATTCCTTTCAAGTCAATGAAGCCAAGCCAATTTATTGCAACTAAGGATCAATCCTGCACGCCTCCAAGGCTTAATTAACTCTGTGTACCTTTTCCATCACATAATGCTCTCAGATGAATTAATGTTTAAGCTCTTATCACCTGTGAGACGTGGAGCATGTACTACTCAGAGCTCCATGAACAGGATATTATTCTATTTATATTCTTGTGATGGCTTCCCAGACATCGGGTGAGCTTCCCTTCTGAGGAGCAGCAACAATTATTGTATTGATGTATTCAGTTTAATAAATATTAAAAAAAAACATTACTGAGGAGCAAGCCCGCCCATAAGTAGTCCTAACAACTGAAGCACATCTTGCAAAAAAAGCACTCTATTCCCAAACACACAAAAAAATATATATACAGCTACCTGTCCCCATCAAACTGAGAGGCATATGGTATTCATCGGCACAGCTCAAAAATACAAAGGAAAAAAAGTCTTTACCCAAAAAGTCTTTACTTTTGCAAATACAAAGATGAAGAATTAGGGGATGGGGGAGTGAAAAACCAACAGAACACATAATTATATTGTAATTTTTATCCAATAGCTAGTATTAGGGGATGGGGAGGGAAGAATTAATAAAGCTGAGAAGTTCATCAAGGTAGGGGTTCAAAACCTGGCTGTCGTCATTAGGATCTTAGTGTCACTCCTTTCTTGTTACCGCTGCAAAAGTAACTCTGGAACTTCTGTACTATTTTCAAAGGTTTTTACTCTTTATGGCTTCCATCTTTGGTTTATTTTAGAATATTGTCTCATAGCAAAGTAAAAACGCACCATGTCATTCTGAGGTTGGCATATTAAATTTTCATATGCAGCTATTGGAGACAGATTTATAAACTAATTAAGTCTAACAATCTCATAAGCACTGCTTATGTCGGAAGAGTCTCCTATCAACCAGCTGAGTTATTCCAAGGGATAAAACCCCCGCACTTATTCAATAGGAACTTTTGAAGAATCAGACCAAAATTATTTTCTGTCCAATGTAAACCAACCCACATGTAAACATCTTGTGCAAACGTCTCCCCAAGTTATTAAATCACTTGATTTTTGAAAAAAGAAAATTCAGAATCATTGATACATTCTTATTCGTTTCCCTCCTCTATTCCTGTACGCACTTACCTCTTTTTCTACTGCTTCTAATTCAACTAAACCTAAGTTGCTCAGGACAGCAAGAACTGCCGTCTTTCCCCTTCTCTACCTCACTTCAGCTTCATCTGCTGTTTCTTCACAGACGCAATTCAGGTCCAAGGACCACCTGTTTTGGTAATACTCACATCCTGTACTATAAAATGTTTACAAATAACAGGCGAATAATAATAAGCAGTATTTCGAAATCAGCCTTACAGAACAAAACCCCAACCAACAAAAAATTATGGAAATGTAATATTCTGCTAGATTGGTGAGGAGTTCTGTACAAAGAGCACCTAAAGCTATTTTTATTCCTGTCTGTATTTTTTTCTAATGCAGGAACACATTAGATTCAGTTTGCTGCACGTTTAGTCCTATGTCAGGCATGTATTAGCTGCACTCTCAACCACTTCAATCTCTTTGTTTCTTATAAAAATTCCATAGCAACCGATATTTAAGAACCTGTTTCTCCTACTGCAATTTTATTATAAACAGGGATTGAAAGAAGTTTTGAGCCACCATTAACTGATGGGCAAACATCTCAAACTGTAGATTTTTTCAGCTGTTCTTCCACCATAACAGACTATCGAAGAAGAGCCTTTTATCATGGTGACCAGGATGACCCTTTCTGCCTGGCTCACTCACCAAACAGAGGCACTACCTCAGAACTTGTCTCCAAACACCAGATGCATTTTCAGGTTTGCCTGTGGCACTTAGGATCTATACCACCAGCAACATCTTTAGACTTCTTCTGATTTATCAAATTTCTTTTCCTGCATAAAACTCTCATAAAAATGAGTATGGCTATGTACATGTGCATGAGTGCAAGAAACCCTGTTATAAATACAAGCTGTACTTGTAATTTCTCTTGAATCTGAAGAGTTGAAAACATTTTTCTATTATAAGAATCTCCTAAAACTCAAACTGGGCTGTAACAATCCAGTCAAGGGCCGTCTGTTACAGAGCTTCACTGTTAATAAAACGCAAATTATGAGCACAACATGCACTCTTGAGTAACAACCTGACTGGAGATGGAACCAGATTACAGGTATGAATCAGTAAAATACTGGTAAGTAGAATCACACTGGAATAAATCCATTTCTGACCGACTCCTGTTGACAAAGGTAGAGATTTAACCAAGCAACTACTTGGGCGAGAGCTGCTTTCCTGGGTCTGCTTCACTGAGCAAACCTCAACCGCGGTCCTAGAGCCTCTGCGGTGATTGATGGGCTTCTGTTCCTGCCACAGAGCCAGTCGTATAGAACCCATTGTTTGGGTAATAACTTATATGTTTTCTTACTTTACAAGACCGTTCGGTGTGGAGTTTGATATATGAAGTGTTTTATGCACATCTACACAGAATACAAGTCATTCATTTTCATTAAGGGAAGATACACGTAAATAATTTCTGAACAGATTCTGACACCTTTATTCTTTCAAATAAATATCTAACTCTGTAACTCCTCCCACTGTGGTGAGTGGGATGCTTCACAATGTGAAAGGGTTTCTTTTTCCTCTCTTTTTCCCTTCTCTTTGTCTTTTATTCTTTCCTCAATGTTTTATTTTTTTGTGTTTGCATGTGATATTTGAAGGGACAGGTCTCTTTGGAGGCTCTAAGCAACCACCTCATCCAGCCCATTAGATTCATTTATGAAGCTACCATGAAACTGGTTATATTTTGGCTTTGACAGTTTTATAACCTATTTACATGTGCATGGAGGTTTTTCTCTAGGGTTTTAGACTTCTCACCCAATTTAGATACTTGAACTGTTCGCCAAACGCCAAATAAGACACTTGCTCCTACATTTAGCATGGACTAGGAAAGGGAGATATTCAGGATTACACGTAAAAAGCACACAGTAATTCATTTTTATCAAGCCTACAAAACCTGCTAAATATAAGTATATTTTATATATTATATTACACGTACAGTATTTTCTCTATGCTACGTGTGCATTCAAAGTATATATTTTTACATATCATATACACACACACGCTAATAATTCATATTAGTCTCCATGCAGATGCAGAAGAGATTTCTGAAAGACAAGAACTCTAACTCCTTGTGAGCTGCAGCCAGGGAATGTCACTGCAGCACACCGAATTCAAAGGCTTTAGGGTTTGCTGCTGCCAAACAAGGAGGAAGGACCTTTGCACAGGTATTAATTAGCTCAGCTACTAAATAGAAATGGCTGTACTGAATAAAACAAATATATGTCTAGTTTGGTACCAGAGCTTCACTTAGTGCTCACTAACAATCACCTACAGAAGAGTGTATTTCAAAAAAATTATTTATATATATATATATAAAATCTATATATAGATTTCTGCGCATATATATATAAAAGATAAGAATATGACACGTGCACTCCTATATTCTGTAGTGATTTGCACTTCAAGAACTTTCTGAATGGGTATTATATCTGTTCTAATCTAATATAATGGCTTTTTCTTCCAAAAAATTCTTCATTCCTCCCATCCCTTCATTTTGGCATCCACAGCATCTCATGGCACCATTGTTTGTTTTGAACCTCCCACTCTGCAGTTTCCTTTGACAATCCGTAGCTCACGAGAGACTGAGAAGCCTCATCCCCTGTTACGATTTCATACACATCCACCAGGTGCCCCCTCAGAATATTCTCTCTTCAAGGCTGAAGAATCTTCAAAAGGTCTTCAGAGCCTCTGTGGAACAGGACAGGAACAGATCCTTCCACATTATAGATTTGATTATTCAATTGAAATTAGATTTAAGACTGGCTTAAGTTCCAAATTAAGTGACTCCAGTGGTCTCTGTGAAGCTCAGATTCACGTCAATGTTCACCCACCTTTTTTGTCATCAGTCGCTGCTCAAGAGGCTCCCGTCCAAGATGACTGAGTTATTTCGATTCATCTCAGTTCCTACACCCTGTCTCTTGTTTGAAAACCATCACGGGTGAGAAGCTGACACTAAACAGCAAGTATTTTAAGGTAATGAGTATGTGTGCACATGGCCTTGCTTATGGAGCCGACAGCACCACAGCAATAATTGAAAGACAGAACAATTTTCTTCAAGGAAAAGCCCTTTTCAGGAAAACCATTTACAACTCAGACAGAACAAGGACAAAAGTGGTTCAAATTCTTCTCTTCCATCAGAAGGCAACAGATTGATTGACTCTGCTATATTTAGAGACGTTTTCTAGATTTATACTGATAGAACAGAATTTGTCCCAAAGTATCTCAGACACAAACAACTGAGATGATGATTTAACATCTGTCCTCTTTTCCAAAATCCTCATTTTATTATTTAAAGCCAGTACAGTGGAAAAATTCACGATCATAATATTTAATTGCTGGGCACTTGCTTATTGTAAATCTTTTTTGGATAATAATTTCCTATTCCTCTAGGTGACACATTCCTTTTCGTGGAGCTTCTAAGTTCAAATTCATTCTTAGGGTACGTAGTTCTGCTCTGGTGACCTCCATCAAGGTCATCTTCCATTTCTGCACAGGATGATGGAAATGCGGCCACAGATCAGACATTCTGCAAAAAACTCTGCTAATTTTGAAGAGGAGGATGGCTATAAACAGGTACTTGTATTTTCTGATCTCAGTGCTCTCAAGAAACATGGGGATTTGATAGCAGATGGGCAACCGAATTTATTTTGAACTTCAAAAAGCCATTTCGAGCAAAGTTTAAGTATTTAAAGCAAAGCAATTTATGCACTTCTAAATCATAATTTCATCTCACCCATTGCTAAAGTAAGCCACAGGCATTTTTAAGTAGTCTTATTAAGAAAGGGTCTTAAAGGCTTTGGGGTTTCATGGGGGTTTTATTTTATTTTTTATTCTTTGGGGGGATACGGAGAAGAATTTTGAGTTTAATTTTTCTCTTACACCTTTTTTTCTAATTAACATCAAAAATATATTATATTAGAAGACACGGGAAATTGCTCACAGAGCACTCACTTCTTACACTAGGAGAAAAAAAAAAAAACCTTTTTTTTTCCCTCCCCGCTAATCCTCAGTTTAAAAAAAGTCTTTTAATATTTCTTTTTTTTTTGACAGCAGAGTGAATCCATTAACAAAGCTTGAGAAGAGAGCTGAAAAATCCAGAATTTGCTCATCTGTGAATTTTTCCTCCTGTTCAACTACTGTCCATTTCTACTACTAATTTAATCAACTTCTAACACATCTGCAGTATTTATCATAAGCTCGTCTACTTTAAGCTAAAGACTCTAAAAAAAGACATAAAATCATAGCATTACATTGATCAGAAATAAAGCTTATTTAAACCAAAATACTTATGACCTGATTTAAATACTAATGAGGCTGACAGTTACAGAGTGGCAGAATGAGAACAGGAGCACAGAAAATACCAGTGGCCTCGCTGCATTGTGAGCCCTTTAAGTGGACTGTAATTAGCTATTAAAGAGGATCTTTACTACTGTTTAACTACCAATATCCCTCAGAAATGGACTAAAATCAAAATTTTTAATACATACTTCCAGCATTCAGCTTGTTGCTGGTACAAATACAGGACTATGCTTGGGAAATGGCATGTGAATTACACTGTATCTTTTGGGCAGCTAAAATCAAGACCTGGAATTTTTAACTTGTTTCACTCTCTCTTTTCCTTGCTTCAGTGAATTCTCGGGCTATCCATCGCCCCCGTGATGCTAACGGGAAGTACTGTGATACGCAACAAACGGCTGGAGGATCTATTAGCACGTCCCCACAGAACACTTGGCTATCGGAAAAACCAGAATATTCCAGTCTCACATCAAATGGAAGAGCTCACGTTTAGCTTATAGTAGACTCAAGACAAGTGGGAAATCGGTCAGTACCGAGTCCTTTTTTGGATCTTTCTGTAGACTTGGGAGTCTACCATCATAAAGGCTGGGCCACCACAGGAAGCCACCTACCCCTCCTTTGCGTCAGGCTGGCAGAAGGACTAGGTAAAACACAAGGACACCCCGAAAACAATTCTCATTTCCAGAGGTCTTACACAAAACAGGAAGCTTGACCTCTACACTACGGGACAGATTCATACTATAAATTTACCCCATTATTAAGCACTATCAACAGCTAATTGAACCTTATTTTCTTTTCCACAGGTGAGATTTAATACCAACTGTGAGGGGATGAATTCTAAGTAACTAAAAGCCGTGGGCATTTTTAAGGCCCTCCGGCATACCGACACAGAAACTTCCCCAGGTCTTCACGGATTGTATAATTGGTTTTTTATAATCTCGGACTCGCTATTTGAATAGATCGCATTTAAATACTGCTTGTATTTTGAGAAGGTCAAAAGGGTCTGACTAAGAACTGGAAACCAAACCACACTGGGCACTTCATGCAACAGAATACCAGAGCGTACCCTAAAGCACTTCCAACGGCAGTGTCACCAGGCGTAACAAATACAACAAAAGGCGCAGAAATACTAAAGAACAATCCTCGAAAAATAAGAAAGGTAAAAAAAAAAAAGAATATTCTGCAAATTTTTCATTGCAAACAAAATCTCTTGTTTAGAATAAAAATACAGGATGGCAAATGCGAGGGGAAAGTAATCCTGTATTTTCCTATTTTATCATTATTGCCATTTTGACATCTAGAACTCTCTTTTCATTTTACTCCCTGATTTAAGAAGCGATGCTTGTATATTCCAACCATCAAAAGCCAGTCCAGTTTCATTCATTTTTGTTTGACTCTCTTCAGTGAGCATGCCTGAAGTTGATGAACATTTTAATTCCTCTAAAAACGTATCTTAGGGAATAATTTATTTAACAGAAAAATTAACTCCACCTCCAGCTGAAGAGAAACAAGCCTTAAAAGGCAGTGAAAGCGCAGAGATTTCATAGACAGACATTTTCAAAGGCTTAGGAAGCTGAAGCTTTCCCAATTCCAGCCATTTTTACCGCAGTGACTTATTTATGGTACACAGACATTGCTTTGCTTCTCGGAAAAGCTTCCACGGCAGTGACCAGCGGCTACAGGTTCCAGTGGACTGGCTGTTACCACTACTGATAACCATTTGATCTGGTAAACAAGAAGCACAGGATCTGCAAGCTGTTGCTAACTTCAAAGAGAAAAAAAAAGTCTGCTATTGCCACTGCAAACATAAAAAGAGACACAACTATATCAATACACGCGAGGTTTATTTTATGTACGGCGCTGAGGAAGAAACAGCTGAGTTTGAAGTTCATCAAAACCTGAGCTGCCGTATGCAGCAGGCGCTTTAATTAGAAAAACCACAGCATTCGGGCTGCTGTGACCATAGCAGGTAATAACTACATCAGATTTTCAAAATTTGAAAAAGAAAATTTTAAAGTAACAGCTGCATTCCTTTCATCTTCTCCCTGACCTTCTACTTCAGTTTTCCAAAGCATCTACCCTTTTGCTCACCTTTGCACTGTCCTTTTAACACCGCTATTAAATATTTATATTACGGTAGAGCCCAAGGCTTAAATCAAAAGCAAAGCTCTGTCATTGAAAGCACTGGGAATTCACATAAAAACGTAGCTCTTGCACAGAATAGCCATTAATTGAAAAAGTAATGATAATGTTGTAATATAGTAAGACAAAAGGTACTGGTGTAATAAGTAAATACGTTTAACCCCAAACTGATTCTGGCAAAGGTACAGGAAGATTCCAACCCTGCCCACCCAGAAGTCTCTGCCCAACTGTGCTGAGTAGGACTCGGGAGGTGATGGTCCCCCCTGGACTGGGCACTGGGGAGGCCCCACCTCGAGGGCTGGGTCCAGTTTTGGGCCCCTCACCACAAGAAAGACCTTGAGGGGCTGGAGCGTGTCCAGAGAAGGGCAATGGAGCTGGGGAGGGGTCTGGAGCACAAGGAGAAGGGTCTGGAGAACTTCTGAGGGGGCTGAGGGTGTTCAGGCTGGAGAAAAGGAGGCTGAGGGGAGACCTTCTCGCTCTCTCCAACTCCCTGACAGGAGGGTGTAGCCAGGGGGGGTCGGTCTCTTCTCCCAAGGAACCGGCGATGGGACAAGAGGCAACGGCCTCAAGTTGCCCCAGGGGAGGTTCAGGCTGGAGATTAGGAAGAATTTTGACACTGAAAGGGTTCTTCAGCCTTAGAATGGGCTGCCCAGGGCAGTGGCTGAGGCACCATCCCTGGAGGGATTTAAAAGCCGGGTTGACATAGTGCTTAGAGACATGGGTTAGTGAAGGTTTTTATCAGGGTTAGGATGATGGTTGGACTCGATGATCTTAAATGTCCCCTCCAACCTAGATGATTCTATGAGCCCCAGGTGCACCACGAGCAGGGCTGCACCTAACTTTCCATCTTTTTAGTTGCAAGTCTAAAATACACCACCAGACAGACGATTAATTCAGCTTAACTGGCAATACATCAAAGCTTCATTTCCACGGTCATCCTTTTAGACTGTGGAAATACTGGACTGACAGAACACAACATGTGTCGATTGGGATATGCAGTAACTCTGAGTAAAAAACACACACTTAAGCATAGACTGCTACTGACGGTTAGTAAAGTAACAAATTGTTATCAGTAAAAGGTATCAGCTTATCTGAAAAATACACAGCTTCACAAAGAAAAGTGAAAGCATCAAGAAAATGAAATTAAGCAGAATAGTCAGCAAAACACGTATGGACAAAACTACTGAAATTCACATTAATGCATTCAGAAAAGAGTTAGTTCAAAGATTTCATGTGTGCCCTGTACTCACGATGACTCGGGCAATTAATCTCCAAGGCCAGAATAGAATAATCACTGCCTTGTAAATCTGAAAATTTATTTTATTTAATCTTCCTTGTGCATTTTATTAAATCTAAGTTCCTCACTGTCCTGAGGAATTCATAATCTTCCTCCTTAATGCTGGTAAAGCTTAACAGGAGCAGAAACGGGTTAGAAGGATTGTAATTTCAGTGAGATTTGCTCTTAGGTTAGGCACAGACTTCATCTTTCAAACAAAAAGCAATGCCAGACATTAAGATTCAATTGCTCCTTAAGATGTTATTGCTCTGCATTTAAGTATTCTCATCTTCTAGATCCCTTTTTTCGGTTCTTCCCATTCACATCTTCCATCTTATTATATCTATGAAATTCAAATGATCCTAAAATCAATACAGCAAGTTCTCTACCGCTTTCCATCTATCTTCATTTGCACTGTCCCAATCCAACTTCTCTTTACTTGTCTTTCCCAGGTAACCTACCTTCATTTCTCTATCTCAGATGCAGCTGAATAATAAAAAAGTAACAGCCTGCAGTCCAGAAACCCACCTAAATTCATTTATGCTCCACATAAGAGTCAGTCACTGCCTGCTTTAATCCTCATTCTTCCCTTTGCGTTAATTCCCTACGTTTGGAAAAAACCAACGTTGAACACACTGCGGGGAGACAAAAGTTTCTATTTAATCTTTTATTAACATACTTCAAATTCACTAGAATTATACTGATTATGGTGTATGAGAGTATGATGGGCTAATGAGATTATTTATCTAAGTGTAGAGAGATTCGGTAACTAAGTATTGAGGTGATCAGTAGAAGTTGCATTCACTTTCAGTAAATAGTTTCTTTCTAACCAGGTGACACAATGGCATTGAGATATTAACATAGACTATCTGCTTACCAGAATCAGATACATAAAGCATCTCTAAGACACCAATGATCCCCTGTAAGAAGTGCTTAAAACTAATCGTTTGATTACAGATAAAACTTCACAATTGCATTCAAGTCCTAGAGAGAACTTCAATCTAAACTTTATTCTTATAGATCTAATGGACGAATTTGCCCTCCATACCCCCAGAAAGGAAAAGCTGAACGTAGCAGTGCTTAGTAAAGGAGCAACTCCTCAGTTAAGGAGCGGGTAAAGCCTCTTTAGACTGTTCGCCTGGACTGTCCACGGAAGTGCAATCAATCTTAGAAAAAGCCCAAAACAGTCTTAAATATCAAGACCAGAGTTTGCAGGTATTTATGTAGTAAATGCTTTATTAAACTTCACATTGACTAAAAAGGAATCTTTTTAAAAACATTTACTTCAGTGTCTGGCAAGTGTTAAAACTAGATTTTGGGTGGGAAACAACCAGTAGCACTCCTTTATTCAGAGATGGGCAATTTTATACTTGCAGACCCAAAGTCTTGAAGGTATCGCAGGCTGCGACCAGCGGGGCCGTTCCAGCTCCGTGCAGGAGATCACAGCACCGAGTACCAACTCTAGCTCCAGCTGCCTCCTAATACCAAGTATTAATAAGACGTGCAGCAAGACGAAGAAAAAAGTCCTTGAAGCCCAAGAGTTTTCTTTTCTCAGAACCAATTTCCCCCAATACAAAGGACAGCCAATGCATAGAAGGATCTATACTGTTAGTAAATAACCCCACGATAAATGAAAGGACGCCCACCCGTTGTCAGCAGGAGCAGCCTGGGGTTAGAGGAACAGCTGGATTTGGAGATTTGGCTCTTAAAATATACTCCTAACAATTAGAACCTGACATTTAATTGTTTGGAACAAAGCCCAAGTGACTATTTCTTCTTACGCTAAGGCCTGACATTTGAATGCATTTATTTCATTTCAAGGTTATATTCTGTTTGTATCTTTTTTTATTAGTTCTGGAGCACAACATCATAATTGGACACTTTTATGATCACACTGATTCTTTTGGTTATTTTTATGACAAAGATTGGTGGGTACTTGTTTTTCCTCCCCCTTCTATTTACATCTTATTAATTCAAGGCTATTTTTTTAAAAGTCAAATAAGAGCGGAACAGAAGAGTGCTGTTTTCAAAGCAGCCACTCCCAGGGAGCTTTGAAAAATGCGATCTTTTTTCTCCCTGCAAAACATTTTACAATAGTTATTTCAGTTATTTCACCCTCCTGTGAAACAGTACCTCTGCCGGGAGAAGTCAACATTTCTAAACCGGCTTGGCACAACCACACAGAATGACAGCAGCAGCGTCACGGCCCCGTATGAAGTACTAGATATCAGCCAGGATATACCAGGTGATCTCCTTCACAGTGCCTGCTGAAATAATATAATTACACTCTTCTATATATAATATATGGAATTCTAAATGTCTTGGTTTTGGAGCAAGCCTCAGGCTTTTGGACAACCTGTATTTTAGAGAAACACTGTGGAACCGAAGGAGGAGTTTCCAGGGTAGCAGGGGCACCACACGCATCATCTTCTGCCCAAATGTCACTGTGAAGTGGCAGAGTCACGCTGCACCCACGGACCTGCTGTGCCAGCGTCCCAGAGCCTGACACAGAAAGGCTGCCCAGAATTTAACCTCCAGAACCCCAAGACAAGGAACCAGCACCCTTCCTTTCCAGTGAACGACTGGGCTATACCCAAACCACAGAGTTTTAATGGCTCTTTTTCCCCCTCTCACCCCCCCACACAAAGTACCAAGGAGCAAAGCAAAAACAATTTAAATCATATTGATGTTCTCCACTCACAGCATTCACCTTCCCAATGTGTCCCCCTTTTTACCTACTCAGGTCAGGGGGATGATAAAAAAATTACTTATCTATTAATAAGGGCACTGGAAGTTCACTTCAAAATTTATGGCTCCTGTTTTAAAGCATTAGAAAAGATGTTCCCTCCTTCATCAACAAATGGATTTGATGGAAAGTCTCCAGGAAGATTTTCCTTATACTGCTGATAAACTGAAGAGCTCAAAATGCTAAGCCACAAGTGAAAATAGTGATACAGCCTGATGAGGTATTCATACAAAAAGTAGAGAAATTATACAAATTAGGCATCTTGTGAAATTATGAAATTTTAAAAAATTAAATGATGAATAAGAAGTAGCTATTTCGTTTCCAGAGTTGTTAATGCTCCTGCAGCACGGCTTGAAGGTAAGAAAGAGCTGAACAACAAACAAGGATTTTTACTTATATAATATCTATTGCATGTATTGAGACAGAACAGGAAAGAAAACTGATTTGGGGGTTTTTTTTTAGACACTTCCTCACCCAGAGACAGCATTGAACAGTTCTGCTTTAAATTACAAATACATGTAATAAATCAGATTCAGCAAGAACACACAAAGTGATGCTGTTTTTAAGAAGTATTTCCAGCAAAACTGCAGCTTCAAGAAAAATACTGTCCGATCTTTTTGCCACAGATTGAGTAACAGGTTTTATTTTGTTTAAAGTTTAGACTTTTTTTAATGCAATATTTAATGATCATGTCTTGGAAAAAAAAAAAAAAAAATCAGAAAAACACCCAAATATAGTCTTCTGTTTGAGAAGGTTGTTCCTTCTCTTTCCCATCAAAGAACTCAGTCCATACTGTCCATTTGCTCACCCCATTTGCTCCCCAGCACTTGGGGAACCAGTAATCCAATTTATCCCCCCCCAGTTTCTTCTGAGATGAACTACAACTTTAGGCAAGAGTTTGCTCTGCGCTCCAGTGCAGACCAGTAACACTGACGTGGTTTGTGCCACGTGAAGCTTATTCCACCCAGAATGGTCCTGCAGCTTTTGCACCCACCAAAACCCCACACAGGCTTTTCAGCATTTTTGGCACTATGAGAAAACACCACCAAAGTTTGTGCCAGGTTATTCAGAGGAAAACTAAGAGAGACATGGTAAGGGCTCAGCAGTGAGTATAATCTAAACCCAAACTATATTAAACTAGCCCAGAGTCAGATCACAGAATCATTTTGGGATATTTAGTTCCTCTAAAGCAGTTAGTTCTTTCTAAGGAACACAACATACCCCTTTGGTGGACGCCAGCAGAGCTGTCACCTCAGCCTAAGTCCTACCTACACCTGACCTCAGGAAAGTTACTGCACTTTTATGCAGTTGTCTCCTTATAAATCAGGGATGCCAACAGAAATTCATCTTTAAAAACACTTCCACCTTCTGCGGATGGCAAAAACTAATGAAGAAGCAACCTGCCCACCTTGGATAACCTCTGTAGAACGCGCTATTCCCGAGTCAGCTCCATGAAAACAGAAGGATGAGAAGCGGGGCGGCTGCTCAGGCCAAGGGAACTGGCCATTACAAATCTGGGGCAGGAGGGGTATTAAGGAGAAACATTCAGGGGGGCCACTGTCTCTATTTACAAATAAACCATCATTTTAGTCATGGAAATACTTTTTAAATGTATTTGTAAAGGGATGGTCCATATTTAATTGAATACCCTTTTCTGTTAACAGTTCTCACACCACCGTTGCTTTGAGGGCTGTGAGTAAAGAGAGCTAATACTTTCTAATAGCGTATAAAGATTATGCTACTGAGATTGACAGAATCATTGGCTTTGTGTCACGGAATACAAATGCCTCCTTTCTCCTTTATGATGGTGGCTGCCATAGAAATCCCTTGAAATCTTGGAAAAAACTACAGGGAAATTGTGCTTCTACTAAAGAGAAGCCAAAGCAATGAACATTATCTTGATTTTTATTATTAAAACAAGCTTGAATCTAACACCACCATTCTTCTCAAAGTGATTTAGAGTACTTAATTGTCTGCAATTCGCCACAGCACAGAAAGTAATGTTGGGTACGGGTTTCCCCTAAGGGGAAATCTCACTGAACAAAAAAAGTCTGTGTGGATGGACACGAAGACTGCGTGCAAGCTTGAAAGATGGAAACGAGTGGCAAAATTAATGATGAGAAACTTGATTATTGGAGAAAAAAAACCCCACAAACCCACAACTATTCCCCTTAGGTATACGTGAGCAATACCTATTGCATGAAGGATCATCTCCTTTTTGTTCCGATCTCTCTCTTATACACGTGTTTGATGTTCCTCAGAACTGTAGTGGAAAATATTCAAGTGGACAAGGTTACAAGACTCACAGCAGGTTCCTTCCGTGAAGAAACTGGTCCTTCTTATTGGAAAAGAAGGAAGAAGAGCCTCGCGTCAGACAGAGGTTAAGAACATACAGTCTCAGGTATTCTTCATAGAAAGCATGAAGTAGGATAGAGAAAAAAAGGCTCTATTAGTTCTGTTGATCCGCATTTTGATGAAAGCTTAAAATGTAAATGAAAAGAGAGAGAATAGGGATGAAGCATCTTTAAACTTGCAACAAATCATTTTATATTGATAGAGTCCTGGGCTTAAATCCAAGCCCAGCTATTGCCTTAATGCAGACTGATTTCAGGAGACTTAAAAATAGCCAAGATACTATGGTGATTGGCAGGCATTGTAGAGGCAGCTGCCAAAGTCAAATTGATTTTTTTTTGCCTTTTGAAGGACTCCAGATAATTTAAGCAAGGCTACAAATTAAAGCATGCACATACGACTTCTTGATGATTTAAAAAACACAGTCCCCAGGAGGGGAGCTCTTCCTCCACCCTCACCTTTGAGAAGCAGAGGGAAATCACGCGCAGACTGACCCCGCCACGCTGGAAAGGCTCCAAATGAGCGATTTGCTGGAATCTTGCTCTGTACACGATCGTGCCCAATTCAGCTGCTCCGCTTAGAGCCCTGAAAAGTATGAACTCTAGGGCTTCAACAAATGGCAAACCCTAGTATTATGCACTATTAACAGATGGGACCATCTCAGGATTCCACCAGGCAGAAAACTCAATTACACTCCAGATCTACTTAAGGTAGAGCTGCAACAGGAGGTCACGGAGGCTGCACAAACACGTATGGGTCACCGGCGGCATTCCCAGGAAAAACTCCAAATGTTGCTAAGCTAGAGAAGGTCCAGAGGGTAGCAGAAGGTACACGTTTGGGTACGGTGAGGTGTTTTTCTTTCCTTATGTTAAAACCTTCAGTTTGTACCAAAAGGTCAGGCAGGCAAAGGCAGAGAGGAATTGGGAGAAGTGGAGGTGGCGTTTTGAAGGATTTTCTAATCCATTGAGAACACTGCCTGCTTACAGCATTCACACATCTGTCTGAGGCTCTTGAGATATTGCTTCCAACAGCAATATAAATTAATTCAAACATGCATTACAGGTCTGATTAATTTCCAGCTAGTGACATTTTAGAAATAAAATACATGTCAAGTAGTCTCTCTGTCATGTGGCACACAATACATCTCCAAGTGCTTGTACTTCCCATACGCGCAAGGTTTGCTGATATTAGTAAAGCTCAAGCCTGCGATTGTGGCTGGCTGTTAACATTCCAGAGAAGTCTTAAATAAATAATACTGGACATTATTCGTTGCTTCAGCAGGAAAGGTAACAAAACCAAACAGCAGCCTATTCAGGTTACAGTTATTTATACGGTCAGACTATACAGAGCACTACCCAGCATAGAGCTTTTACACAGAACATTTGCCATGTTCTTGGCCTTCAGTTCCACACTACAGAGATGTGACAACCCTCAACTAGATCCATATGGAGCACAATAGTCCTATAACCCCCTTCTGCACATAAAAAGCATGCAAACATAAGTGGATTTCACAAAGGCTAACATTAGCTCCATCATCTCCTTAGTTTCCCCTTACCATCTAAGCGCTCAATGCAGGTAACAGCACTCCCCTCTGCCTGTTAAAAGACCCTTGGAAGGTTAGTCTCCGAGTGACAAACATTAGCCATTAAAAATATCACTTACAGACATTAATCAACCTGCTGGAAGTCACAGGAATTATGAAAGGATTGTTACACATGAGAAAGAACTGGGGTATTGTCGTCACATCACTGCACCACCCTCTTGCCACAGTCAAATTCCTACCTTTAAAGACAGCTGAGATGCCCCTCACCTGAGATATTTACTTGCTGACTCCTGTAATCAAAGGTGAATTCATTCACCTGATGAATTTGATAATTGCAATATTAGTATTTGCATACAGATGTACATTCTTACGTTCCTTAAAGAACAAAATGCCTAACACAATAAAAATTCCACAAAGAAAAGCTCGCTAGATTTGACTAAAAACTGGGAATCCAGATTTCTAGATATAAAAATACTAGGTTTGTTTTTCGAAAATGCATTATAACCTGTGATATATTTCACTTGCAAGGAACAGATAATCGTCACTCTGTGCTTAACATTGACAACTTAAATATAGACACCAGCTCTGAAAATATTATTGAAATAACGAACACACATAAACATTAAACATGGCTTTGTTCAAACTATAACTTTCTACTGGCAAGGAAAAGTGACAAAGATTTGATACAGTGAGGTCTGATTTCTCACCCCACAAACCTTTATTTTAAGCCCTTTGATTTCACTGGGGTTTGTGGTTCAAACCTCAGGTGCTCATTCTCACGGGCCTGGCTTTCCCTCTAAAGCCACTCTGGCAAAACCCAGCATCCGTCACCCTATAGATTTCAGTACTTTTTTTTTTATTACAAATCTTTATATGGGGGGGTCACACTGGTTCCCCATTATAAATTTGCCTATATAAATACATCCTTGGTGCAATCACTAAATAGGATTCCTATTTAAAGATCACCTTTACTCAGTCCCCCAAGACCATTAAAGCCTAAGTATCCATTACATGTTCTGCCCAGCCTATTAGGAAGGTCAGATGTTGCACGACAGCTACCTTTCAGCTCCAAATGTAATTACACTTCCTGAAAATCATACTGCTGGCATTCTTTTTGAAATCCATAATGAGATTTTCTTACAGAAGCAGCACTGCAGAAACGATAAACCCTTTATATCATACCAAGGCTAGAAAATAAGATCTCTGTTTAGTTCAAATACACAGCAAGAATGACAAAGTCACAGAGAAGTTCATTCTGAACACTGAGAGCCAGAGCTAGTTCAGCTCAATCAGGAAAGGTTCCATGTTGCTTTAGAAAAGTAATTAGAATTAAGATCAAGCTTAATGTATCTTTCATTATTATGGATAAGGCACACCGATTTCCACAACAGTTTAACATACAAACATAGGGGACACTGCATCATATGTCTAAAACAAGAAATGTTTTATCATTATCTGTATTGTCATGGCCACCTAAAAACCCCTACAAACGAAGATCAACTTTCTTTGCTTATTAAACTATTAAGACACACACACAATATTTAATTCCCAAATAAAGGAGCATAATGGTCCAGGCAGCAGGAGAGCTGCCACAAATTAAGAAGACAGACAAATGAGGGTGGGAGATGTAAAGGGAAAGTAGAAAAGACAACAGCTTACTACAAATCCTGCAGTCTAACGATGCAACTCATTTATCTTTTAGGGTAAATGCAAGTAATTTCTTATTTAAAGTGCCTTCTCCATGCCAGGTAGCATTACCTGATGTCAAAAAACGTATGATACTCGGGAGATGACATTTTCTTTCCCTTTCTTTCCTGTCATGCAAAGTAGCTGCTGGAGCTGGAATTCTGTCCTATAACAAGTGGGTCTGTATTTCCATTAGATCACTCTCTTAAGCACATCTTATGTGTTTGCAGTTTCCTTTCACTACTAAAGCCCAGAATCCTCGTGCTGGATCAGCTCAAGAGTCCCAATTTAAATAAGTGGGAATTCTAATGCCAAAGAAACATCCCTCATTACTCCCGGTAGCTTGAGACTTCTATTTGAGTATTTTAAAAGCTCCGAATAGGGACGTCACTACCAATTGCACTAAGAATGGAATGACTTGGAGAAACTTATCTATAAAAATTAGCTTTTAAAAACTGTTCTTAAACTAGCAATAACCCCAACGTAGTAAAGCATGTCCCTCTGCAATAAAACCTTCCCCATGTGAAAACAAGCAGCAAAGCAGTTCCTGAACACACGTTGGCATCATTTGGGCAATAATGCATTGGGAAAACAGAAGGGATAACCCAAGTGACGTGATATGATGCTACCATAATAATTTAGAGAGACAGGAAAACATCTGCATTCATATATGGCTCTCCAAGAAAGCTTTCACCACCTAAGACTAGGATTTACTGAAATTAACACTTCACCTTATGCAGGAGCTAAGGGAGGAAGACCTTTTATTGAAATTTATTTCTAATGGTTTCAGCATTAACTTTACGTACTCAACAGAATAACTTATTACTTTCAAAACACAGATTAAATATGACTAATTGCCAAGGAATTTTCATTTAATGAAACCTAACCCCATCATTTGGGTGACAACCTCGCTGTTTAGTCACCTGAATACAATCTTTATCGGTCAGTGAATGCTGAATGTCAACCAGTTTTAAGCAATTCCAAAACGCTCAGTGTAGGAGAGTTTAACAGCATCTTCCCAAACTCACATAGAACTTGAGTGATATCAATTTAATCTTTCTTGCCAGCCAGGTCATACTCTATTAGAATTTCCTCCACTGAACAGTTACGTGGATGGTCCTTTGAGCAATGAACCATCCAGGTACCTAGGGAAAGGACAACGGCGTATTTTGGGGCTTCTCACTGCTTATGACCTTTCAGGACTCAGGTTTTTGACAGAAGAGTGGATTAGTGTTAAGTTCATCAAACACCATTAGATCTGTTAGCAGATTTGAGAATTATCTATTAAGAAGAAAAGGTATGTTTTTTTTTTAAATAAGCCAAAAAATCTGTTTCACAAAGATTTAAATCTCTCATACTTGTCAAATGAGAAATTTGGGCAAGTGTTGTCAGCTTAAAAAGGCTTAGAAAGGCTTTTTAAATTGCTAACATGTTTCATTTACAAATTTCAAAATGAAAAAAAAAACCCAACTTTTTCTTTGGAAGCATCTGTTCCAGGGAAACTTTAAATACAATGATTTAAAAAAGCCCTTTACACACAGAAAAAAACAAAAACAACCCACAGATCGGTTTGATTCATGCTGTCAAACTGCAACTAAACTGCTGCATTTTTTCAGCTGCCATTCCCTTTCTTCTGCCCTCTAAGAAATCCAAAATTTTCCTTTACCTAGCAAACAAATATTCAGCCGTTATTTGCTGTTCTGCTTTGCTCAGCCAGAGAACATTACGCCTTTGTACCTCGTATTCATTCCCATATATTTAAATTGTAATATAATGCAGTATTATTAATCAACAAATGTTTAGAGAAAGGCTTGTCAGGGATCGCCCTGGAATTATGTGACAGTGCTAAAAATCAGGCCCTTGTGCTGACACCCTGGCAATGGGAATACATTTCTTCTGTCGGACTTGCACGTCTCCCTCTGGGAAGGCTGAGGAAAACAAACCAAATGATCCTGAAGGATTATGTTGGAGCAGGGGAAGGAAGGAATTTAACAGCTTTATATTTGTATGGTAACTATACAAATTACAGTCCCCTGAAATAGCGGTTATTTTCCCTCACTGTGCTTTACCAGATGCAAGGAAATACGATGGAAGGATAAAAAGGATGAATTTTTCTGCTCTAGAATAAGTTAGAGTGCAGGTTTCATTTGTGGCTTATTTTAGGTCTTGAGAAAGTGACATTTTTAATATGGGAAAGGTCAGTCTCGTCAAGTTAAAAATAATTAGATAGTGTTGTACTATACGAATTGCATGTTACTTCATAGAATCCTTCCCCTTAAAGGTCTCTAGAAAAGCATGTATATACATATATATACACACAGGTAGGGTTTTTTCCTCCCTTTCTTCAAGAATGCGTTGTTTTTGAAGGTTTAAGAACATTAGAGGCTTTTCTTCCCATATGTTCCAGGAAAAGCCCTTCCCAGCTAAAATGGCCTTGGCTGTCTAATTAATTCCTTACAACTATTTGATAGACAACAGGCCCAAGACTGACAGACGGGAGACAAAGTTCAAGGTATACCAGTGGGAAGAGAGTCCATTATCAATTTTTTAACATCTTAATTGCTCTTAAAATGCAGGATTCAATACCATAGGCCACCTCAAGCTCACTAATGCAGTTTGTAGCAATGCTATAGGGGAAACCAGTGGAGCAATGTAAGAAGAAAAAGAAAAAAAAGTCTTAAAGGTCTTTTCCAACCGAAATGATTCCATGATTATAATAATTTTATCTACAGGACTGCTGCTTTGAGTGCCGTCACACAGCAGGACAACGGCTGAACCAGGAATAGAACAGAGGTGTCGTAAGCCCTAGTCATATAGATATTAATACCGTTCGAATTGTTCGGTACAGAACAGTCAGCGCTGTGCATCCAAATATTACAGTCAAGCCCACAGAAAAATACTAAAATATACCACCATAATTGGAGAAAAAAAGAGAAATTATTAATTCAGAAAGGCTTCCAGAATGTTTTGTATTTTTAGGCTGTTGCAGCATACAGTGCTTTCTTCTCTATCAGAAATGCTGAAAACACAGAGAAACACTAAAAGATTTCCACCTTGGTCATACAGCATCTGGAGCAGGAAATTGGGGGGAAAAAAAAAAATCTTAAAAAAAACATCTTTTATTTTTTGTGGAAGACATGATGAAAATCCTATGGTTGGCAAATACCATTTGGTTTAATTTCTAGAATACTAGAGTAGTATTGCATCTAAAGTGTCAACCAATGCACGTGTCGTCCCATCTAACCCCTCAGAGGGACAAGAGAACCACGGACGTGTCAAAGCCCAGGGCTGACACCCCGCCTTTACTGAGTTTACCTTGCTAATTCACAAAAAAAACACAATGAGAACTTGATTAGTTAAGGAGAAGTTAACAAGGAAACAAGAAGAAGCAGGGAAAAGAGCTGATCCAATCCTCTTTCATTGTAATTTTGGAAATAAATCAATCTATACCAACAGAGTTACATCCCTGTAAACCAGTCACTACCAGACTTGGGCCATCCCAAAGCCTCCCAGTTGGTGCCTGATCATTTTGTGTTTGCCCGTGAAAAACACAGACATCGTCTCCAGGGACAGACTGTCCTTACATTACAGTCCACGTAGGTACAGTGCCAAGCACAAGGGAATTCTCTTTCCTAACTGGAACTTCAAGGCACCTAAAGCAGTCAAGGAAGCAGTCGTGTAATTAGGAGATGATGACAACAATAACGCACCACAACGCTCCTTATACAAATTTTTCTAGACTTCTCTGTATTAGCTGCCACTGTCAGAACCCCACTACTTTTTTATTTAAGAAAAAAATAATAAAATCCATTGCTATTGTAAATGCTTTGGCTTGAAAAATCCAGATTTTAGACTGGGTGATAAGGGTGGGGGGAAGTTTTTCACTACACGGAAATAAAACTGAGATCCAAAAATACACCATGGAATTTCATAACGATATTCCTCAAATACACAACATGTGCAAGCAGGAAAATGTAGTGGAACTGAGATAAAACTTTTTAGCCAAGAGGAACAGAGACCAAAAGTTGAGATTTCCAAACGTACTCACTGATTTGCAAACGTGTCTTACTTGTTTTTAATTAAAGTTGTGAAAATTCCCTATTTATCTTGAGCTAACATTTCCTCTCCTCTCCCTTTTCTTTTATTTTTTTTGTAGGCTAAAACCATACTTTCAAGAACTTGCTTTAAGGGGTACTTTGCTGTCCCGTGTACCAAAAAAATCGAAACAAGAAACACGCCCCAAACCCCCAAAACTCCAGCATATTAATGCAGCATTTTATATTTCCCATTAATGTCATCCTCTCCCCTGAGGAGTTCTCCTTCACATATTGTTTCATCAGAGAAGACGTTTCCAATGTGACCTTTTCACACAGCTGTATTGCAGGAAGAAGGTACTACAGGAAGATAGTTGGAAGTAATGGTCAAATATGATTTTCATTTACAGTCACGTCAAAATGGATTTCCATCCTAATTAGGACAAAATGTTGAAACTTGAAAAAAACGCTGGGCAAAAAATTCAAGTATTTCAACTCGCATGAAAAAATCCTGTGCAAACATCAGTTTCTTTCAACTAATAAATCCCATTATATTAAAATATGGTTCGGTATATCATATTTTATTTTAAATACAAGGTTTTGAACTTCCATAACTTTTGTATTGAAAAAGCAACACTAACATATTCTGAGGTACTTCAGTATCAAAAATTTTTGCCCTGTAAAACTGTTCCATCAAAAAAGAAACCCAAAATACTGACCAGCACAGCACACTTTTAACCACTTTCTTACATTACACAAGTCATTTTCCATTTTAGCTGCTTTCCTATGACCCGTGCTGCTCTTGTCAAGGCCAAATTTTCAGAGATGCTCCGCTAAGAGCGGCTGCCTTTCTTCCCCTCAGCAACCCCGGGGTCCAATGTTCTTCCCCAACTTTGCCCTGCTCAGTGGGGTATTTTATGTTATGCCGTGACCTCAAGCACATCCCTTACGAGACTCCTTTTTGATTCTTTTCACATGAAAGTTTTTCTACCAGGATTATTTTAAAGACCCTTCCTGCTGAAGTTGTCTCCTCATTCCACTTCTTTTTAGGTGAATGGAAGAGCTTCTGTCAATATTTTTGGGTGCCGAATATAAAGTCCGGAAGAGATTCGTGTAAGCATCGCGGGTACAAGAGCTTTCCTCCTGCTGCTCCACAGGAGCATCAGTGGCAAATCTCCCTGGGATCGCCAAGGTCTACAATCACCCCTTACAACACCTATACTCATTTGCTGTGGAAATTTTATTTCAATCATCCATCTAATCACATAACGATTATCAACTCTGGCATATTTAAACTTCCATTCCTTCTCCAGGCTAGTGGATAGGAAGGGAAGGGAAAAAGAGAGCCCTTAACCGAATCTAAGGTCAGCATTTAATACTCTCTTTAATGCTAGACTATCAGCGTTGGAGGCCTATTTAATTCCTTTTAAACTGTCAGTTAACAAGTATAATCCTCGTAAATAAACAAACCCTTGTGTGAACAGGCTCTTTTGCTACTTAAGAATAAGGCTAAACAAGCAATGAGAAACATCTGAAGTGTGATGTATTAATCAAAGCATGTCTTCTGTGCTGCTCTGGAGCTGGCAGCCAACAGCAGCTTCAACGTGCCTCCCAAATGGCCTTTATTCTTGAATACTTTATTAAAATGCAGTATTTTATTTAAACTTGGGGGGGGGAAATAGAGCTTTTTTGTGCATATCTGAAGTCTCTATCTACCCCTCTTCACACAGGAATTCACAACTTTCCTGAGTTTTGGAGAGCTCCCCTTACCCTACTTTTTACTCAGATTGAAAGTACCAGAATGAACCTACTGAGGTTTAATTGTTACTTTACAGCACATCATCAATAAGCTGAGAATTCACTATCTAAAGATAGGGATTTTGATAGACTGATCTCATGGACTTAGATACGTGCTCACTATGCTTTACAAGCCTTAACGCCGCCTGCACATTGTATTTTTGTGGTGTGAACTTGCAGCAGCAGCTGTTTACTCTGGACATGCACCACAGCATGTTTTCTATAGAACAAACAGAAAATAAACTATTTAATCCCATTTGAATACAAACCCTCATAGCTATCCCGTCCCAAAACCCCCCCCCCCCGACCCCAATCACTCTGATTCACATTCATCATTTATTAACAAAAAACAGTTCTAGAATTAGCTTGCTGAAACTTGACTAATTTCTGACATACCTTTTTCTGGGGTTGGTCAGTGTTATCATAACTTGAGGAATACAGTGAAATCACATTAATTGACTAACTGTTAAGAGATCAAGACAGTAGCATTAAACTTGTGTATATGGTCAAGATAAGTACAATATCTCAAGTCCCTAGATAAAATCACTGACATTAAAGGTCTAAAATTTTCTGTAGAAACACCTGCCCAGTCCTTACGGTGACTGAACAAGCCCACACACTACTCCTCAGGTGCAAGGCTACCCTAATGTTCCTAACACATGCAGCATTTCGGTGTTATTCGAGTGCTAAATTTGGAGAAAAAAGATAGCTCTTTAGGCTCTAAGAAGCCACGGATGAGCTGAAATATTTTATTAAACTTTTCAGATAAAGAAGAATACGTTTTCATAAAACAGAAGAGAGCTGTGAAACATGCTGTCACGAAACTCTTCTGAGGACAAGAATTTAAGGTCAAAAAAGAAACAGATACAATTAGCAATGACAATAATTTGGGGAAATATTGGACAATCACGTAAAAATGGCACTTAGGGGCAATTTTTCACTAGATTAATAACTCAGCTGAGACTGGACCTTCAGAGCAAATCCTCCTCAGAGGGGTCTAAAATCAAAGCCAGGTATATATTACTGCTTAGCTTGAGAGGTCCTTCTGGGAAGACACACTTGTCTTTTTTACAGTAGTCAAACCACTGGGCTATTGAAGGAACAATCACCTTCCTAAACACAAGCAAAAATCTGGTCCTCCCTGCCCAATTTCTCATAATTTCAGGAAAAACTAAGTGGAAAGGTCACAAAATGTCCCTACTCGCCTTTGCAAAGTGACGACAACGCTGAATTCATTTGGGCTGGGAACAATGGCAGAGTGAGCACGCTCTGGTGCGACACAAGGTCTGTGGCACACACGCAGGGTTCTGAACTCCACCGGACCACGAGTCCTTCTGTGACATCTCTTTATTCAGAAAATAGTTTAGGTTCAAAGCCAAATTGAGATTTGACCAGAGATGGTGGGTTCTCCTCTATTGTTATTTAATGGGATCATGACCTGAACCAGCAGTAATGCCTTATCTGGACCTTCACGCCAACTGACAGATACATACAGATCCTCTGACGCTCGACAGAGGTAACACCAAGCTTTAGAGGCATATAAAGAGCTAACAAATATCGTGCCAGTAAAACTGTACTCAAAAATTATACGGCACAGTTCTTAGGTTTTGTACAATCACTAAAACCTGTGGACTTACACTGTAAACAGCTTCCCTTCAAAGACAGTTTTAATACATCCTATCCCCTTCTCCTTAGAATTAAATGGCATCTTTGGGGGGCGGTTCATAGGTTGTGGTCCAGCCATAATGTAGTGGTAGGAATATATTTAAAATAAAACAGCAGAATCACAACTGGGCCAGATAACCTTGTTTTACTTTCAGTTTTGCTGTAGCAGGCTGTTCGGGTACTCAGTCAATATATACACTTTGCAGTGATGGGAGCTTTCTGCACGACTCGGGAGATGAAAATGTGAACTTAGCCCTCCAATCCAGCCATTAGTCTTCTTTATGATTCTGAACCACAAAATACGCTAAGATAGCATCTCATTCTGCTCATTCTGCCTCTGCTCGAGTCCTGGATGCTCAGCAGACTCCTGATTTCTTTGGCCTTTCATTAAGCTGAAGTCTGCATGGGTGCGAGAGCTAAAGGAAAAGGATTACGGGGGTTTATTCAGTGCTGTCAGAGAAAGAAAATCCCTGTCTCACTGCCAGACGCGTTAACTACTGATCGCACAATTGCATAAAATTATCACTGGCATTAAATCTATGCTAATTCAACCCAGAGCAAAGAAAGATGATTGAACCCAGAACCCTTTTCCAGTGTCATTCAGAAGCCCTAATTAGAAAAGCGTTCCTGTTCTCTCTCATATTCTATTATTATAGGTATTATTTAAAATGTATTATTCTTATTCATTAAGCAGAATGAGAATAATGAGGGAACACTTAGCATATAGTTGAGGAATGCTCTTTGGACATACCTGGTCATGAGTTTTTATTCCTACAGAAATATTAAACTCATGTTACATAGGTTCTTACTTAACATTATCAATGGAAACAGCACAAAAGCATGTTCTAAAACCAACAGTAGCTGCTACATATATAATTTCAACCAACTAAAGAGTAAAATATTTTTCTGCTTTCCTTTGTACTCTTCCCTCCTAAACTTTAGGAAGTAAGAGCTTCCACCAACGAAAAACTAGTTTCTCAGATGTTCCATCAGTTGGCTGTGGAACATCTCATGGCATCATTAGATGCAAGACAAAACTTCACCAAAACACACAAAGTACCTAAATTGTGCTAAGAACTTAACTGTATCTTAAATCTAATAGCATTACCACAACTTCCATGGCATTTTTCACGTATAGGTCTCAAAAACTTTTTACAGAAAGGTAATCCATATCATTTAGCTAATTTTATTCAAGAAACAACCAAGGCCCAGAAGGATGCCCTGAATTTGCCCACAAGGTGTCCCGGACAGCGCCACAACAGAGGACGGACCCCACGTCCCGTTCCTTGCAGCCTCTCTGATCACACATGGCGCAGATGGGAACAACAAACCAACTCCCACTTTTCAGACAAAAGAAGATGGACTCAAATACTTTGGAGCTCAGAGTAATGTTGAATTAATGGTGATTAGAACAGGCTTTTCCATAGGGAGATCTTTCTATAACAATTGTTTCTGCAGAAGCCTATTGTAGGCCTTTACATCTCTCTTTAACGCATGGGGCACACGTTCCCATTAAGACAGAGTATCTGGCACCACAGATCACTCGTCTGATCTAATATGGCAATCTCTGTGTTCTTAGGGGGGGGGAAAAAAAAAAAGGAAAAAAAGTCAGGCAATAACACACTCCAGGGAAAAATCTAGAAAAACCTAAAAATTAAAATAAAAACATAAAAATTGCAATAAATTCATTTTCCCCTCCTGTGTTGCAATATGATTTTATGTGCAGCATTAAAACTACAACATGAGTTATCCTTTCAAGCCTTACTTGAAAAGGACTATGACTAGAGGCAGGCAACTGAAATACACCAATCCTGGCGGATGAACCGAGTTTATATCCATTCTAATTACGTTCATAATACACTCATTTGAGCTACCATAGGTATTATTTAGATGTATGCTATACATTCTGTCTAAAATAAATTGAAATAAAAATATAATGCATAGCTGAAAAATATACTCTGTACAAAGTACTGTATCTCACTGACAAGTACTTAAAAAAAAAGGCTAAAAGTAATAAAAATTACTGCTAGAAAAATCGAAGTGTTCCATTCCTAGATTTTATGGGGGCAATAAAAAATGAAAAAGCAGCTCTAGTTAAGCTAGACTGATGAAGTGATATACTGCCAGAAAGGCATTCAAGGTTGTGTTGAAACAGATTTAAAATTGATATATATCAAATACAATAATTCTGGTGCATATTAAATAGAGTCTAGATAGAATGCTAGTGCAGACTTTCACCAGATGATTGTAAATTAAATAATAAAAAAAAAATAAAAATCTGAGCCAGACAAAATTTGCCATGAGAAAGAGCTTGGATGAAGCTGTTAATAGCAGTTTTAGCCCACTAAATATGGTGCATCTGAACAATATGGAAAACTTTGTTTGTTTTATTTGCAGGAGTTCTGAGAACAACCTACGACTTTTGCCATTTAAACTCTTAACTTCTTTAAGTGTTTCTAAACGACGTGAAGAAGCACTGTCCAACTGGCGAAGGGCAGTCGTGTGTCACGGATCGTCCCCAAGGCTGCCTTCCACAGGGCCAGCTCCAAGAAATACACTCTTCCCCGGGCAGTGCTGAGCTGAGACACCTCTCGGTGACAAGTTTAGACACCTCTCGGTGACAAACATGAAACGGGGGAGTTGATCCCCTTTACCCACATCTCTGACTCAGCGGTGGGTAGAGCAGAAGGCCAGCGATGAAGGTTAGACGTGGGTGTGAGACTTAAGAGTGTTAGATTTTATTTTCACCATAAAGCCAGTGGAAGCAGAAAGCTATTAATTACTTTGTGTTCGTACAGCACAAGGGAAAAACAATGCTGGATCATTAACATTCTGGCCACATTCTGCACAGGTTCAGGTTATGACACCTCATTTATTCTCTTAAGCAAGATGCTTTAACCTAAGTTCACTGGGAAGAATGAACTGATCTTTTCAACGCTACCCAATATTCATCTTCCTCCTACTGGAATCAGATAAACTAAAGAACAGATTTCAAAAAAATTCCCAGTGTGGCTGTCCAAAATCATCATGAAAAAGGTTTGAATTTCACAGTGTTCCGACCCACGCATTTGCTTTGTGGTAACTCATTCCGAAATCCATCCTCAGCAAAGGAGCAGCACAACAGCTACATGCTACTCTGGTAACAAAGGAACTAGATTTTGATAAAACAAGTGGCATTTGGAAGCAAATAGGCTTTGGATTCTTCCTCCACAAAGAGGGTGATTTCAGTTTCGTCGCATTTTCAGGAGGCTTTAGCTCGTTCCTCTGGTCAGGGCTAGGAAGAGCCGCCACCACAAGAAGAACAGAAGCCCCCAGAGTAAGCACAGCAATACTGAGAGCATCCCACTTCTTCACACAGGGGTCTTGCTCGGGGGTGTATTATGCAGCACCAGTTTCATTCCTACACATAGTACCTTGCCAACACAGTGATTGTAATATGTGAATAACTCACACAGAAGAGTCAAGAATACAACACCACCACCCCAGTGACTGAAAAAGAACACCTTCCCTACCACATCTGGGGCTGCTCACACTTGGTGGGATTATCTAGACGCATATCAGCACTGTGGAATGGATGAACTGTTACCAACAGCTCTTCACTTGTATCCCCAACCCAACAAGATGACGTACCCTGAAAAAACCACAGTATCAAAGGCACTAGAGACAACACGGTTCCATGCCTACAGAATTGCTCAATCCATCCATCCCAAGGAACGCAACTGGTTTGTTGACAGCAGAAACTGAAAAACACTGTCAAAGCTAAAGCAGGCTGTACCTGCCAGCCTGAGCGTGCTATACCAATTATCCGGGAGAAACTGTAACTACACTGTCAGCTTCTTACAGGGCACGTGTACACACCGAGAGAGACAAAGCAGGAGGCTGCTTTTGAAACCTTCACACCTCTAAATGCTCACCAGCCTAAGACATTCTGCAAAATCAAGTTGCTTTGTCAGTTCAAAATGGAAAGCATCCAGGCTTTACCTACACTACGAAATGCTGAATTATTAGCAACAAAATGTTATAAGCTCGTCTGCTTGACTACTGATCGTAAAGAGACAATACCTTCCCCTCCTCCAGGGGACTGTTTTCCACTTAAAATCATATGAAAAAGTTTACGTACATCATCCGTGTACACATTAGAGTATGCTCCAGCCTGACCAGTATCCAGGGACAGAGTTGTTCCTGACCCGGGCACCGAGCTGAGCCTCAGGAACTTCAGGCCCAGCACTTCTCATCCGATTCCTTACAAGCACGGAAAATGGGCTATTCCCTCCCTTACTGCAGAAGCCTTTTACTTTTTTTGAAGACCTAAATGAGCTACCCTCAATTCCCCACGCCAAGCCAGCCAGGCTACTTTTCCTCCATTAAAATAATGGTTTACAACACAAATATTTACACGGATACGTAAGAGACAGCAGGAGATGGAGCTGTCACAAGGAGAGGCAACTCTACTACTTGTTTTAAGAACACGGTAGGCATTTTGGGGGCTGTGACTTACACCAGAATTATATAAGAGTGCTACAAAGGTACTCTTTTTTTTCTTCTTCTGTAGTGTTACTGAATCTCTTGGGACTCCATTGCCACGTGACTTAATATATTATTAAAGTCCAAGCTCCAGAGTTCTTTGAATAGGAGGTAGAAAAGAGGACACTTTCAGTCCTCGTAACTACACAAAAAAGGATTTAAATCACAAACCTCCGAAGACCATAAAGCAGATAATTTCCATGATTTTTAATGTAGCCTTGCAAATATTTGAGCCATGCAGAGAAATTACCAAACAGCAATTTTAAAATAAATAGAAGACAGTATGGGATTTAAAAAGAGATTGGACAAATTCCTAAAGGACAGATTCACTCACAGCATCAACCGCGAGATAATAAAACTACAATTGTCTAGATGCCACCCTTCACCTCCTGAAGTTTCGAAACTGCTATTTCAAAGAAATTGGGAGAAGTTTCAGGAAAAGGATCACTCACAATTCTCTATTTGACCTGGTCTTGTATTTTTTTCCTTAGCATCAAGTATTAGACCCTGTCAGAAGTAGGGCTCCTGACAACGATAGACCTTTGTTTACAATCTCACCTGATCGGTCATGTTCTTAAAGTTGTAGATGGTACAGTACGTAGTTAGATTTTTATTTTACTTCAGAAATTGCACCGAAAAATCCATTACTTAGGGAGGAATGAAATGGGACCTTTGTTTCTCTGATACTGCTCTTCTTGCCCTGAAATATTTTTTTTTGAAGCCAAAAAATTACAACAAAACCTTGCTCAGGTGAGGTGAAGTACTTAAGTGGAACGTTCATATTATTAGTAAAAAAACTTCTACAAATCAGTACCATACATATATTTGCCCACTAGAAAAAAATTATTAGTAAGACGGTTTGTCAGAATTTCTAGGCAGTAATAAGCCAAGACAGATGCAGAAAATTTACCCAGAGAAAAATATCTTGTGCAAATGCTACAAGTCACTTGTTCAAGCGTTTTGGCATTATCAGATAGTTGGGTACAACTTCGGTGTATGCTGTAAACTAAATGTAAAACTGCAGCATGCCACACTCAAGAAGCAAGTATCTTCAGACAAAACTAGACAAAGCATAAGAGACAAAAGCGACCTGACATATCTCTGGTCATGGAGCTACTCAGTGACAGGGTCAGACATAAATCCTGAATTCCAAAGAACAAGTTCACACTGAGTACCTACAATGAAACATTAGCACGGCAATTATCAGAAAAAGCACCGGCAAAAACATCAGCAGTACACAAATGTCCCTGCATGGTTTCTGGCCTAGACTTGTTAAATTTATGACTTTCTTTAAGATCCTAGATGAAGGCGGTTTAAGTATAAAATAAACATCACAATAAGGAAGATCCAGATAGAAAACACAAAGGCTTGAAAAATCACAACAGAATAAAGCACCGTGCGGATAAGAAATCAGTCTTTTAAAGTAAACCAAAGGGATTAAATCAAACTCTGAAAGAAGACAAGTAAATGATAAATGACACAAGACTGTAACTAAACTAAATCTTTGGTGTCTAAATGAAATATAGAGGGCTGAGGAGATTATGCAAATTGAAATGAATCAGACTGAATCAAGACTTACAGCTGACCTGGAGTGTGAGGGAACATGCTGCGTTCTGAAGCCAGATGAATTACGCAACCTGGGAAGGGGTGACCAGAGTATAAAGGATGGAAATCACATTTAGCCTCCTGAGTTATCCAAGTAAATGGGGAGGGGGCACCCATCTCCATAGCTGCCATGCAAGGTTTTGGGAGCAGAGGCAGAAAAGAGAAGAAAAAAGCTGTACAAAACATGTATTATGGCTTGATTACTTAAACACAAGCGTACTCTTAAATCTTAGCGAGCCAGTTGAGCTCCCAAAGCCATACAGAGTCGAAGCTGACTGAGATTCTTCAGCTACGGTACTTCTGAAATGGCATTGCAGTTGCTTTGCCCTGAAATTCCCGTGTCTTTCGCAGACAGTTGCACACTTTTTAAAAAATGGTCCCCAGTCAGGTTGTTCTGCATCGTTAGGTCTGACCCCTACATTTGGAATGCAGATTCAAAATTCCTCCACAGAATTTCAGAAGAGTTCAGATCTCAACTTCTGGTTTATTTATCCTCTTCCAGCCACTTGGATAAGCATGTACTTACGGTCACCCAATAGAATAGTAACATAGAAGTTAAGCAATGAGTTAAATGATCCAAAATGATGCTGTATTTATTTTACTCACTATTACTAGCAATTACAAATCATAATACAAGAGTCTTTTGACCTTTAGAATAACTGACGCAGTCTTTTGCAAGCTGAGCAAACCAGCCTCCCCAAGAACACAGGGAAGGGAAGGACGAAAGTCAAGTGCTGTAATTAGCTGCATAATTATTTTCCAAAATAAAATGTGCAATCTTCACCTCTTTGGCACTGAATGGCGTCATTGGGGCTGCTATCATTAAGCTGCCATCGCTGCACTATCATTATGGGGCTGATAAGGAAAGACAAACACTTCGAGATCCACTAGAGGATGCGCTTATTTCCCAACTTCCCTCAACTAATGTATTTATGTACTTATTTTCGTGGATGATGGGATTTTGAGGACAGGAAGGAAGGTCACTGACATTGGAACCAGCAGGGATAAGAAGCGTTTTTCTCAACAGGAATCGAGCCTGATGCTCTAATAATCGTTATACATTAAATCCTAGCTCTTTTTCAGCCAATGACAAAACTCTCATCGACTTGAACAGGGTCAAGATTCTACTCCAAGCTTGCAGCTGCTTAGACACCACAAGAATAAAGCCAACACAAGAACTAGAGCAGGAAGGATGGGGAAGAAGAGAATCCAAGTCTTAGAGAAAAACTGCTTAAGTGAAACACTTTTCTGAATCTACAGGAAACAACTATATGTCAAGAGAGTCCAAGTTACCCAATATATCTGAAAAAATAAGCTGGGTAATACTGTTTGCATAACGAAACAAGAATAACTGAAGTTGTTTAATTATTGTTGGCCCAGAAGTATGTCATTATGCAGTACCCATACAACTCTGGGTATTTCTGATCTTAGATGGCATCTAAACTAAGACTAATAACACAGTATTTGCTACACAGGTGACATGCCTTGAAGTATATTTGTATTCGTGGACTGTTTTAACAGCTTCCCTTCATTCCCCTTTCTTGTCCAGGATCCTGTTTCCCCCTAATAAATGAGGTTTTATTTTTGTTTGTTTTAAATCCAGAAAAATAGCAGCAGGCAGAAAGGGCAGGATCTCACCGAGGTAGACTCTCTCACAGAGAAAACGCCCTGAAGAATTTTTGTCTCCCCAAACAACAACAAAAAAGAAACAGGGAAATTCCCCACAACTAAACACTTGATGTAATTTCATACAGAAAACGCTAACTACCACAGACACACATTAGCTGTGTTTACAAAAATGCATGAGCAAATGTTTAGCAGCCCACTGTGGTATAAACAGACAGGGACAAACGGAGTCAAACAGTTCCAAGTCATCACACGCATATAAAAAATGAGAAGATCCCTAATTACTTTTGAAAGGCTGATTTAGCATCGTGACCTGTCAGGAGTAAGATGCAAGTGGATGGTTTTGCAGCCAGAATCTCTCACAGCTACCAGCCACAGAACTGAGACTAGAGGTTTATTTGCTGCGGAATTGAGTCACTGAACTAAACACTATGCTGTTATTACCTACTTACACCAAAACCAAGATTACTCTTTATTTTATGGCAACAGAAGCTTTTTTCCCCCGTATTATACAAAGCAAGCATGGACTGGAGAATAAGCACTAAAATCTCACTCGGTACCCCAAGCTTTCTTCAAATGTGTTTGGGATCAGGAGAAAAAGAAAAAAGAAGAAAGAAAAAAAAAAAAAAAGGGGAAAAAAAAAAAAAAAGGCCCTTACTCTGTTATCCACAAAACTGATCCTACAAAATTGTACGTCTTGGCCAGCCCAAGGATTATCATGATTCAGCTTGAGGTAGACCCAAATGAGATAAGTTACTGCAAATACTATTAAATCTTAAATTTTATTAAAGTGTCCACGAGTTGCGTATTTTTTTCATTTTATATTAAACACCATTTCTCTGGTAAAGCACGACAGGTCATTAAATCCACAAAGGAAAACAAACGTGCACGTTTAGACAAGCCAGAGTGACGTAACTGGTGTTAACTGTATGAAAGTGTGTCTCAAAGAGCAGTCAAAAGCCCTGTCAAATCCACATTCTGCATGAGTCATTCGGCGCTAACAGTAGGTGCAGAAGAGGATGCTCCTCCCCAGCTCTCAGCCCAGAGTATCAGCGCACCAGCGGCTGCGGTCTCTTTCCACAACTATTGGTCCTATTGCCAAAATCCTAGACTCTTCTCCCAGATTCCTCTCGTCAGTGTTACCATGGCTCCCACTGCTGCTGCACTGTCACTCATTACAGCCCACATTCCCGCTTATGCATTCTTTAAATTTCACGGTACTTAGTGAAATAAGCACTGGTTTGAAGTATTCTATATCTAGAAATATTTACAGAGCTGCACTTTTGACAGGATAATCAAGAATTATTTCCTACCTCAAAGCAGCGCCTTCTTTTAGAACTTCCTCTTCAAGGAGAGTCACAGCAACAAAGCTCTGCAGGTCATTTGCTTCAACCTACTCTCACAACTTCACCAAGACCAAGCACCGTGAAAAGTAGCAGAAGCCTCCAACAAGTATTAAGACAGCAGTATTTCATTTCCTCTTAAGCACCCGGAAGTAGAAGGAAGGAAGATACTGAACTGACCTTACTACATTGGTCAACATGTCAAAGTATGTTTAGGAACTTAATACATGGTTAATTATTTATTATCTCTTAGCATAGAATTTTTATTCTGAAAGGATCAGAAACACAACTGCTCTATTCAACAGCTGTACCAGAAAACATAAGACAAAGCCAAAAGAGAAAGTCTCTGATAGAAGGTATAAAGTAACTGCAACACTGGACTTGCTGCAAAATTTCACTCTTTGCCAAGCCCCTACAGAGCGTGCGGGATCCTCGACTTCAAACAGTATTGCTAATTATTCTTCTCACAGAACAGTAGGTACTATGCAAAGACTGAAGTCTAACACTAAAGTAAGAGCACTCCTGTCTCACTGGTTTGAAGTGTGAAACGCCTATAGGAGAAGGACCACTGGGGGATGCAAGTTCTTGCAAGACCTAAAAACTTCAGAAAAGTAGTCAGTGAGTTTTTTTTCTTTAGGCCATGAGGGAAATAGAAATGCTGAGAGCAGGCAAATGCCAAGGGACAGAACACAGTAAGAGTGTTCACAGGGTTTGAGGTGTTTTTCAGGAAAATAGAAAGATTTAATTATTCACAAAAAAAGAACTAAAGGAGCCTGTCAATTAAAGTGACTGATAAAAGTTTACGGTTGTTCTGAAATATTTAACAGAGAACACTGAATTTTTTATTTGTGCTTGCAATGGAGCCTGACATTCATATCCAGAAATTAATACAAACATGAAACTTAAGCTTTCAACCTCCCATAGAGGCAGGTAAGTAAAGCGTTTGTCCTCCTCGACTGATACTTCAAACTTAACATCAAGATCCATGTAACTAGACTTCACCTCAGCATGTCTACCTGTAGTGCTCCCAACACCGAGTACTGGCTGCTCATTAAAACCTGTTTCTAAATGTGGATTCCATGGCATTTCATATCTAGCCCTGACCACAATTACTTCCCCCCTAAAGGTGAAGAGAGGCAAAGATTAACTCCAGGCTTCTGGTTCTGTGTTTTTAATTCAACTTGGGCACTTTTTAAAAAATAACCAGGTTTTTCAATAATTATTGCACAGCACCGCATTTTCTTTTCTAAGAGAACTCAAAACAAACAAGTAGTTGACACGTGCATAAGTTTACAAATGGATTGAAATTGGCAGAATTCCCTTGTATCACCTTCTTTTTTTCAGTATTTTTCCACCTTTCTGTGCCATACGTCCAGTGTCTAGTTCATGAGTCCTGTCAAACCTAATCAACAACAATATTAATGCCACTAATACTAATACCTGAAATCCTGAGGTAAATTTATACATCTATGGGAAAAGGAGTTTCTGGGACAGCTGATTATGGAATAAATTACTTAAGTAGCAAGGTGAATATGCTAATTATTTTCATTTGGATGCCACATCACTACCATTTTTGCATCATTATCAACACGTTTTCTAAGCCAGTAATTAGGCTTTCACTGTCCACAACCGACTCATCCAAGCCAGGCTACCGAGATGCAAAGTCCAAAAACCAATTTTCAACACACATGTAGATTGAATTTTCAGCCCATAAGGATTCCCTACCCTAGATCACTAGACAAAAATGCAGCTTCAGCCTTACGTAAGGCTGTTCTTTCAAGACTTGTACAGATTATTGCAGCCCTGCTCTTTCTAGCAGAAATCCACAGTATTTGACTAAAAAAGAGACAACTGAAAAGTAAGCCCATTTCCAATATCAAAAAGAACAATAACAAAGACAATCTTTTGGGAAGATTTAGTTTTGTTTTCTTTTCTTGCATAACACACAATTGTGTAAAATTAGTAAATGCACTTTTTCATACTTTGTATTGCTTCTAAGGAAAAGACAAGCAGAATCAGTTGCAGTTATTACATGGTCTGCTCAGTACTATCGCAATTTTAGCCACAATTTCCAGCTTTGCAATGATAAAATACATCTCTGTTAAGTTGACACAAGAAGATAAGTAAAAGTCAGCACTGAAGACTTGTTATTCTTATCAATCCAGACGAAGTCTGAAAGCCAAATCTTGCCAACCCCTGTGAAAATGCCGAGCCTTTCTAGTAGGCCATTCTCAATTTTGAGCTGCTTCAGATACACTTCATTATTATTAACAGCAGATTCATTCTTCATACATCACATAGCACTTCTCTGGCTGAGGACATGTTCACAAAAGTCTCAAAATCACATTAACATGCAAAAATGATTTTAAGTGTGTATAAATAAACCTCATAACTACAAAATCTGATATCTCATTCCTTCATAAAATCGAATGAGCTCTGTTAATTTAAGTCAAATTAAGTATTTCTCCTCGGGTACTGCAGACCCTATCTATTTTAAAAAGGCAATATGAAATGCCACCTAATTTCTAGACTCTGGAAGGCACAAACTCATTTGTTTTCTTCTCCATAAAGAGGGTCTTACCTTATCAAGTAGCATCATCCTACATCCTCTCGGGCTCATAACCATCCTCCTTCTCCGCATTACAAAGATGAGCTGAAAAAAAATTCCCATCAGTGAACTGCTACTTTTTGTAGGGTTTCTACTATTATCATCACATATCCCCAACACATTACTGTGACTTAAGTAATATGAATTACTCAGTTTGTGCGAGCATCTCTAATTGGTCCAATCCCTTTCTTTCCTAATTAGCTCTGGCATCTCGTTATTAAAGATCAGAACAGGGGTTTTGCTCCTCTTCTAAATATTTTACTAGGTTTTAATACAGGGGATGATTCTTCCAATCCACTGTTTTACTGCCATTGATATATATATATATATAAAACAAGACACAGAACCACTTCCTCCAAAATAGTTTATGTTGACAGTACCTCCTGTCCGTCTCATTTACCCACCAGCATTATATCCTGAACTTCCTCACGAGCTTAATGTTGGTTTCTACCCTATTACTTACACAAAGAGTTAGGTATTGCTTTGCCTTCTGTTCCAGGAAAGAACTTCTACTAAGGGTTTGTTTGGGGTTTCCTGGGCACCAGGACTAAAGACGTATTTTAAAATGAAAATAAACTTCCCCACAATCACATAACTGTAAAATCTTTAACATCAAAAGCATTTAAGTCTATGGCAAGAGTCCTAAGAAACCAGTAATGTTGACCAGGATTTTCAGTTACACAAACAGAAACATTTAACAGAAGAACGAGACAAGCCCAAGGCAGCAACAGGACAAAGAAGAGCTACTATTTTGCTGCACAAGGCCTGTATGAAAAGCACCCACTTTCATTGCCTTTCACAGTGCTGGTATTTACTGTTTTCAGAAAAAAAACCCAAATACTCCTCATGTTTTGCCCAAACTGAGCTCTGGGTGAGCTCTTGGCTGGTATAAGGCTTCCAAACTCCAAAGGGAGGGATGAATTCACTATCAGCAAGGGAGCCTTCGGCCTTGCCTCTCAGCAGCCATTTTGTCCAGTGTTTCCAAAACACAAACGTCCTCCATTATATGGAGAAAGTTACCACTCAAAACCTTTCCCAGCCCAAATCCCCACACTCGGCCTTGTACTTTTTGCTCAGAGAGGGCTTCTCCTCCTTCTTTGTGGCAGTTTTTTTTCAGTAATTTACAAAAGTTTTCCTTTCTCTTAGCGGTAACAAAGTTACCAAACGACACACATACATGCACACTCTGGCAGTTGCCTCCCCCTCGGGACGTTCACCGCACCCTGAGAAGCATTTTCCTCTTCCAGAATGGTCCCCGCACAGGGCCGAGCCCCAACCCGTCTCCTCTCCCCTCAGCGGCAGCAGCCCCCGGCCCCTTGGAGCCCCCCGCTCCCTTGGAGCCATGAGGAAACACTCACCGGTCAGGCTCCGCCGCTCTGCTACAGGCCCTGTTTGATTTTCTTTCTTCAGGCTCAACCTGCAAATGCAGAAAAGCAGAATAAAGCATTTTCTGCAGCCCGAAGGTGCAGCTGAAGGCGGTGAAGGGAAGAGGGCTCCTGTGCTCTCCCACCAGCCCTCTCCCAACAGTCCCTGGCAATTATAAAAATCACCTGGCAGCCTCTGGCAGGTGAAGTAAATCAGAGCAGGCTGCGCTGGCCTAAAAATTTACAGTTACCCACTCAGCCCCAGAAAGAAAAACGTCAACTAACTTTCTGCTTTGCAATACCTTTTCAAACACAGGCAAGATTTCGAGCTTTTCCTTAAACGCACTTACCGCAGAGTAATCATTTTAATAAAATTTAACCTAGAGGAGACTGAAAATCATTCAAATACAGACTGATCCATTTGCAGGATCGTATGTGAGACATCTTGCTAATCAAATCTGAGCAGCTTGTAATCTATATAAACTCCTGGAATAAACTTAAATACAGTGATTTATTAGCAGGAAATGAATACTGTTAAGCAGATCAAGGTGAATCTACTACTGTCATTAGTGAAAAACAAATTATCAGATGTGCTTCTCTCTCTCCCTAGAGAACTAGTCATATCTACAGGGCACAAGTATAACAACAGCATTTACGTTAATATACTTAACCAGGGCTGGAAAATAAATATCTTTTATTTATAAACAGAACCTTCACCCTGAGGCAGGGAACTTGCTATACTTGACAATATGATTAGGCAAGTACAGTTTCCCCAGCTTAGGAAGAGAGACTTCAGACATCCTTTCACACTAAACACATTTGAAGGAACAAAAAGCAAACTTTTCTAAGTTCTGGAATAAGAACACAATACTCCCAGTGAAGAGCTATCTCACGTTATACAAGGTAATTGCATTTTGCAGTGGATTGCTTTGTCAGAAGGATTGGGGACACTGTATGTTAAAGGGTTGGGAAACACGACTGAGTAGATGAAGCTCTGGAAGAGGAATGCCTAAACCTGGGTTTGACTTCTCTTCAAGCATGTTATCTCTGTAATCTGCAGGAAACCTCACGGAGTTTTGTACAAAATGCAGCTACACACCTTTGTGAGGTATTCTAAACAGACAGGCTCCAGGTAGCTTTCTCAAGCGCTGAAAGTAAATGCAAAACACCCTCCTCAAGCAGGGCAGAAATATTACATAAATTTCAACATCAGCTGGAGCAATGTTCTGTATTTAGCATTCCAGCTTAAGAATCACAATGGTGTATGAAGGAATTGAGGGAATTGCATGAGGGAAAACATTCACAGGTTGCCCAGAGAAGCTGTGGATGCCCCATCCCTGGAGGGGTTCAAGGCCAGGCTGGAGGGGGCTTGGAGCAACCTGGTCTGGTGGAGGTGTCCCCGCCCAGGGCAGGGGGTTGGAACTCGATGATCTTGAAGGTCCCTTCCAACCCACACCATTCTGTGATTCTATAAAGAACAAACCACGCAAGAGCCATCAGTCACTTCGACTGCATCCACAGCACCAGGTTGCTCCTGCACTGGAGCAGCGTCCTCGCTCCAGCTGTCCCACGGCAAGACCTGTCTTTTCTGCCCTGTTTTTTCACTAACACCACTGGATGCACGGCTTGGGTTTGGTCTGTAAAGTATTACTAAGGGAGACCTGGTGAAGGGAAAAAGCAGGAAGCAGTCTGACAGCACGGGGATGGTATCAGACAAAGAGCAGCTATCTGACAAATATTCTGGAGAGGATGAGGATTACATCCTGCTATTACAAAAGGATACAGAGGGGTTTTCTCCAGATGTCAGGTGGGCTGTTGAAATGATGAGTGCTGTTGGGGCGCTGCCTTATAAACGATGTTGTGGCATCAAGAGATTGTCTGAATCACACAATGCCTTCATAAGCTAAAAGGACAAAGCAGAGCTAATTAGCTCAAGTGCAAGTGAACTATTAACAGCTATACTCTTTCTGGCACTCAAGCTCGCACCCTTACGTACGTAGAACTCTGCTGTGAAGGCACACAAGCTCATTCATCACTATCTCAGGTACCCCTGGAGCCTTGAATAAAGGTCTTATTATTAAAATTCCTGTGGTTGATCTTGACTGAAAGGCCAGGCAGACAATTACAGTATTTACTGTCAAAGTGAAACAAAGGTGATAATCACAAGGTACTTGCACTAAGTCAGACCTCAGTCCTCCTCTTGTATTAAATCTTACCTTAAACTCAAAAATATAGTTCCTTCTCCTGATCCTGCCATTTGCTATGGAAATGTTGCTTCTCCGCTCTCCTTTTGCCCTGTCCTTCATTAACTTCTTCCCTCCGCTCCCTTACACACTTAAATTAAAAATCTTGAGAATGGATCTTATGCACCGGCAATACATTAACACAACTTCGCCCTGTCCTCAAAATCTGCTGAAGTGCTTCCTCTGTAACAAGTAATATTTCTCCTTTCCTGTGAATTTGTCTTTAAAAGTACGTCACTTAAAAAGAAGATAGAGTTGTTTTCTTTAGCATTTTTAAAGCATATATGCAATAATCCTGCTCACCTCAGTAAAATAAAAATGCATAATTGCCAGCCTTAAAGCCATAATTTGCATTAATATTGGGAACTAAAGCTCTTATGCATGCAGTGCCATAGCGGTAGCCTCAGCAGTTGTGTCTCCTTCTAGGTGGGCAGGGAGAAATATTGCTGAACACATGCATCACTGCTGACCATCCCCGAGCAGAACTTCTCTGATTAGATTTGGGAACCGGCGAGGAATTGGCTTTATCTATGAACTCCATTTCCTGGATAATGTTATTAATTTATTCATTAAAATGTTATCAAATTATTGAAAAGAAATCTCTGTCCCGAGCGTTAGATAACAGCGGCTCTGCTTCCCATCTCAGCGGTACATTCACTTTAACAGGACTTTTAACTAGCAATATTGTTTAGTGATTTTATTATTACCATTATTCAATTCAGCCAGGCTTTTTTTTCCCCCTCCTTCTTCTTTGCACTCTGTTTACACTTTTTAATGAGGTTTTAATCTTCCCTGACATGTTTATTCAGGTTATTTGTTTTACAAAAGGAAAGGGCCTTAAGTATAAATGAGGAAATCAATGCTTTTTTCAAGCTGGGTCCAAATCTCTTTCCAATTCTCCTTTTCAAACATTCCTCTGCCTAGGGAAAACAAAACAAAAACAAGAAAAAACCCCGAACAACCACCCACACCACTCAGAAAAAACAAACAGGGTTTTGGAGAATGTATGCAAGAAGGTTAGAGTTTTTTAGATTAATTCAAGTAAAACTCAAATTCTTATGTAAGAGATTCTAAAAATCCCCCTAAGAATAACTGATTGCAAAGCCTGAGCCTTCAGAGATTCACAGATATTAAAAAAAAAGCATTTTTAAATAAAAATGCATTAAGTAGCATGGCAAACCTTAAGCTGGCATTGGTCACAGCAAATCAGCATTCCCTTAAAGTGGGCTTTTTCCTCATTGTGTTCCTGCAGCGTTTGCATTCCTTGTTTGGGTTTGGTTTTCCGGGGATCAGCACGCTGGGTGTATGTGGATGGGCAGCCTGAGAAATCCAACTGCAAGAGCAGCAAGTGTGAGCGGCTGGATTTGATGTGAAATAGCCTAGTATCAAGCTGTGGATTACTCGCTCAAAAATTTATCTCTTTTGCTGAAGTTTCTCAAATAAGAAAAAAATATTCTACATCCGTGTAAAGCCATCAGAACCCTGAAAATGAGTCAGACGTACTGAAGCCTTGAACGCTGACGTTTCAAGTGAATTCTATCCTTACAGAGTATAACAGAAAAAAAAAAAAGGCTGGAGAAGTGGACTGGCTGGAGGACCATCCACACTATTTGCTGAATTGACTCCCCCCAAGGTGACTTCTTGCTTCTGTCCTTATTCCACGAGCACTTCCCATGCTATTGAAACAGAAGGACCTGGCAAATTCCTTTTTTTGAGGCTAAGAAAATACTGCGATGTGATTAACTACATCTAACTCAAGCATCCAAAGACAACACCTATTACCTGGATTAAAAAAAAGCCTTAGAGCTTTACTGAAACATTGTGAAGGCTGGAAGGGCCAGAACTCCCGCCTCGCACCATTATTATGAGGTTAAATGCACTTCTCATCTCCCGTGCCTTGCCCCAGACCTGCCACAGTGCCTTTGCAAAAAAAGGGTGCTGAAAGTTCAGAATTTAAGTATAAACTTCCTCTGACATCTATGAAGGACTTCTGTCCTGTAATACCTGTCATGCACAATATACACAGTGCTACCCTACATGTAAGATATCTAATAAGATGTTTCCCATTTAATTTTCTGAGCAACAAAAGTATTTAAAGAACATTAATGTAGTCAGACTTAATTTACTCTTTTTTTTTTCCCCTGACTTGCAATCATTTTTCACCATCCTCACGCTAGTTAGCTATTATTTTGTAAATGAATGACTTCATTTAATTTAGTTTCAGATTTAATTGTTCCTTATTGGAAATGTCAGCTTTCACAGTTCATTAATAAGGGCACTGGTGGAAAGAAAGCAAGGAAAGAAGGAGGGATAGGGAGAAATAAACTTATCTTGCAAGTAATAAAGAGCTTTAGTTAATGTTATGTCCACATATTTGTTTTAACTCCCTCTTGAACCTTGGTCTCTGGATTAACATTACTGGAGATATTTGCTGGAATTCAACAGCCTGGCTACTCCACGAGATGCTAATTGCTGACGAAGATATACAATATAATCCTTGAACTGTTAAGGCTCTCCTTCCGCGTCACTTGGCAGGAGAATTCTGAGGTGGCAATTGTCATCTTCCTGTGACAGTGGTTTAGATGTTCAGATGTAAAAATGGCTCTTCCAGAGAGGGCCAAACACTGTTCCGAAAAAAACGTGTAAGAGTACAAAACTGGGATTTCCTGGGTGAACTGTGCTTTGGAATACCCTTGGAGAATCTGTGGAATATTTGTAGTTCTCGTCAAGGAACAGAATCCCACTGAATTAGACAATCCAAAATTGTCTACTGGAGAACTGATTCCCTAGGCCAGCCGCTACATACTGCTGAGTGGTGACCACTGTCTTCAATAAATAAATACTGCCTTTAATCACTGCTGCACCTCAGCTGCTCGCATGAAAATACAAACAAAAACTACTCCCTGTTTCTCCAGATGTAGCAAAACCAAATCCATTAAGCCAAGCCACTAAATATTATTGGGCTGAATGAATTCCTATAGGTAGTCCAACATTATCATTTGGGGGGGGGGGGGGGGGGGGGGGTTGAAGTATA
>VXAK01010349.1:114268-230323 GCA_013399435.1 Arenaria interpres | reverse complement strand
GTTTGAATATATTTACTGAATGTGCAGATAAAAATAAATAATGAAAACACTCTTTCTTTGCCACGTAGAATGCGATTGAAATGATTAATTGCTTTAACAGTTTTATCTTTAGAGGTGACATTAGAGTGCTTCCTGAGCTTTGCAGAGCCAGTGTTGGGGTTTTTTTAAAGCAGTCAAACCCTTGTGAGAATGACAAACTCAGACATAATAATGACATATCCATCCACTAATTGGAATGCATTAAAAAGTTTAAGTTTGATCAAAATTTGTCACTCTCAATCACCAGTTAATAAAGTAGATTACTGGCTGAGCAAAACACCACCAATAATTATCTATGAAATTTTTATGACATAATCAAGACTAGTAGTTAAAACCAATACACAAATCCAGCAACGAAACACCGCAGGAATATATTATTAAGGGAATGTGTCCTGCAATCTGCCCTGGATTTTGGAGATTTTCTCTGTAAAATGCTTTCTAAGCTCATTTAGATTAATTAGCATTTCTGAAACACTTTCTACGAAATGGCTTTGACTTTGTGTTATTGGTCTGCCTTATGCTGCTCGCACATGTTTAAAGGAAAGGTTCCCCACAGCTTTTTGGGAAAGGAAAAGGAAAAAAAAACCAAGCAATTTCATTTTTTAAACAAGTAAATAGTGCATAGAGAATTGCATGAGAAAAAAAAAAGATAAAATTAGAAATAGGCTTTTGTATATTTATGCAGAGCCTCCAAAAAGACAATAACTGAAAGAAAACACAGCTTCTGTATGGGGAATTTATTACACATCAAAAGAGGCAAAATTGACTCTATTTGTCATTTAGGGGAAGAAAAGAGAGATGTGCTGCGTTGCATAGAGCAGAAGATCTTAAGAGTTTGACTGAAATAATGGAAAAAATGGAAAAATCCACTGATGAGGTGTGCTAGGTCAGGGGCTAAGAGTAAGAGCTGCCCAGTTCCATCCAGCCAGCCCCAGTTTCACCCCACTCTTGCCCCCCAGCTCCACACAGCACCGGGCATTCCCTCTGCATTCAACTCATCGCTGCTGCAGAGGCTTCATTTTAAGCAGAGGAGAAGTCCCTTCCAAGAGAGAAGATTTTAGATTTGAGGACACAGCTGAGATGAACCACTCGATTTGATCTTGGTAACGGGACCTGATTTCCCAACAACGTACTGCTGCGATTTACTTCCAATAGAAAAATCCCCAAGAAACAGAACAGACCCAGGAGGCTACTACCTCAGTTTCCCCAGGTCAACAGCAGCAGACTGATTTTACATAACAGGGGCACTGATGGGTTTAAACAAGCGTTTCCGAACCACATCCAGATTTTAAGAAAACCACAATATAAATGCAAAATATTTCTATAGTAAACACTCAGCTGTATAATCATCATAATCTTCATTTTTATCTTCCCAAAAAGCCAAGGCAAATTTAATACACACACTTATCAAGGTGAAATTACTCCATCTTTGAGAGACTACGAATGGAACATTCTAACATGATATTTTCTTGGATGAAAGCTCCCATGCAAGTGTAAATTATTATCATTAAAATAATGAATTCTTTGCCTGGTTTAAGCTTTGCAGCTCACTCTTGAACCGAAAAGTGCTCTCTGCTCAATGAAACTCAGGGGTGTAATGTAAATTTTCCACAGCATTTGGTTTTCAACTAAATTCTACAGACACATGATCAGGAGACAAATCCCCATTAAAAAAGGCTTGTGAGTAAGCATCCAAAGTAGTTGTCTTTCAATTATAATTTCTAGATCATGTGGAGGTTGGTCATTATTACAGAGTGTTTTAAATACCAGCTCATCAGTTCAAATCTGGGTCAGGCAGAAAGTTAAAAAAAAGAGAGATGTCCTATATCAGACACAGTAGTTTCGGGCCATTTCCCAGTTGACATATATAAAAAAAGCCCCAGAACATCTCACCACTTTAAGCAACACTTGTCATTCTCAGCCAAGGAACCCAGAATTAAAGCAAGCGCTGAGCTGGAACTGACCTCTCAACACCCAAACGGTTCCCTCAGATGTCCAGCATCGCATTCCCATGCACACTTGACCTTCACCGGTATCAAAACTGCTGAAGTAATATATCAGGGAACAGTGTAAATCCATTTGCACCGGCTGCCTTCAGCCAGAGCAGCAGGAAAAGTTTTGAACTTGACTTTTCACTAGAAGGAACTGTCCAATGAATCAAGTTGCTTCTGGCCAATTCAAAACTTTCATCCTAACTACTGTGTTTCAAAATTACATTCTAAAACATAGGAGAAGATAAATTAACACACTGCAAACTATTCTGCGCCACAGAAAATTCTGAAGTATCTCCCTTGAATAAAATTTTAAAATCTTGGGGTGAAAATTCCTATTTTCCAGCTCTATTTCTAGATGTTCAGTTCACACTTTAGTGGTTGCACAGCACAAAGCACCTTCTGCCTAGTCCTTGGAGCCTCCTCGGGTAATGAGCACTTACTGATTTGAGTTAGATTCGGGAATAACTCATTCAAAATAAGGCCTAGGCTATGTTAAGCTGCACATAGAGTAATATAAATTAGAGGCCACCTTTGACCATCTCTGAATTTGCTTTAAGAATTATTATTCATTAAAAAGAGATTCCAGGACTAGTTTAGCAACGATAAACAGATTTTATTAGCATAGTGGCAGCATCAGTAGTAGTCCACCTCAAAAAGTTATTAGCTGTGACTATAACCCAGGATTGTAAGCAATGTCTTCACTGATTCAATCCCCTAATTACAGCAATCAATTGACATCAATATGGCAATTCTGTGACCTACATTGTAAAGGGGTTAGAGAAAATGATTGAATGGTCTCTTCTAGTCTTCAAACCAATAAATAACAATTTATGAAGGTAGCTAATAAGCATATATTAGCTAGACCGAGTGTAGAAGCTAAACAGCCAGAATCACTTTGAATAAAGGCTTGAAGCTGAGTCTTCCACTGCCCGAGACGCACCTGGATCAACGGGCTGTTTCGGGGATGGAAATCGGTCAAACCTCTGTGTGTTTGTCTCTGCCCTCCCACACCCTCCAGCTTTTCAACAAGTTTGAAAATCTGCTTTGTCTTCACGCACAAACTTTTAGCAATCTCAAAAACGTCCCTAGGATGGAAAATCAATAGCATGGTCACTTTTATATTAATCCCTTAAAACCTATTTATAAATGAAATCTAAATTTGAATTTTATTATGAGGATTTGGCGAAGTTTTGGCATTTAGAACAGTTTGTTTGTACCTCTTGCGTATCACATTTACCAAATTCATTCATTTACAAAGTGCTGTTTAATGAGGGACTCTCCCCCTCATTAAGGGGTCATTTCTCTCTTTTGGTGGCCTATGGCCATCAGTCATGCCCCATGTGCAATACAACGTGCTCTCATGCATGCCAGCGAGTGGTGCAAACCCTGCCTAAGAAACGTTCCCTTGTTTACTGTTTATGGAGGATTGCATCTCTGTTCACTAATGTTCTCTAACTGCTATAATTTGATTGCTTTGTGCGCTGAAAACAATAAAAAAGTTAATTAAAAATAAACAAAGAAAAGGAAGAGAAGTTAGACCCCTGTACCATCGACGCGCAAATGTCAACTGAAAGCTTCAATGTAGCAGAGTCAGCTAAAGGTATTTTCTAAAGGAATTTCAGATGCTGTTTTGATGCTATACAAGCATCCCCCACAAACAAAAGGTGAAGTCTACTTAACTCAAGTACCTAAATATTTTTGTTGACTGAAGGAGCTGCATAATGAAGGAGATGTGCAACTGTTCAAAAGATAATGATCATTACTTCCAGTGTTTGTCTAGAGCAGCGTTTGTGGTTGTAGTAATTGCAGAAGATAATGTGCTAGGCTGGAGTATTCCTCCCCTTGACTGGAGTCAATGCTGTATTTCAACAAAGCCATTGCTCACTGAGGCCTTTCTCTAGAACACAAGAGTATTTCTACCATGATGCAACCGGAACATGCCAATATGCCCATTCATCTGAGTAAGTGCCGGTTTTCTGCCCTATCATTTCACCGGGCAGGTTTACCACCTTTCATCATTTGTCCGAGATTTCTCAAGCAAAGCAGGAGTCACCCCACTCTGGCCAGCACTAGGGCATGCCCAGCTTGTTCCTCCATTTGGGTTAAGACAAACAGCCAGGGAAAAAAAAAACCAACCATACTGTGTACATACCCTCTTTGCCCCCACGGTCAGATCCACACGTTTCCTAAGCCTGGGAGAAAAGTCGCGCTGGATGATCCTCCTGAGACTGCGGAGCTGCGAAGGACGGAGGCTGCGGGATGCTGGAGAAAGCCTGGGGACAGAGCAAGAAGGACAACAGCACTTCGATGTTATTGGGAGCAAGAGGAGCTGCAGATTTACATGGGTTTCCAATTCCAACAAGAATCCTGACGGTAGGCAGCCACCCTGCCCAGAGCGACCTGCTCACCACGCTCGACTTTCCCAGCCACGAGACTCAGTCGCACCTATTCATGTGGCAGCAGCTTTTCTGCTGTTTGAAAAAAACCCCAAAACTCAATGTTCCTGTATTCTGGAAACTTAATAAGAGACTATCCCTTGGCATCCAAAAAATGGCAGGCAGAACTGATAGGAAAGCCAAGTAAAGAAACAGGAGAGGTGAAAGTCATTGCAAGAAGTCTAAAATGTGTTTTCCAATGATTAGGAAAATAAAAAAATTGATTGCTAGCCTGCAGATGTTCCTGAGCAATTCAGAAATAGGAAGAGCAAGTCTTTTGTGGGTACTATTCAAACTGCGGTATCTGGCATTCAAGCAAGTGAGGTGCTTCCATCCACAATCACAGTTATTTTGCTTTCTAAATGTTGCCCAGATGGTCAGTTTTTGTGCGGCAGCAGCGCGGGTGTGAGGGGGTGGTGGGGAAGGATTGTAATAACGAGAATGTGTGAAGCTCCACCGCTACCACCGCAATGAACTGACTGGAGTAACACCCAATTTAGATTCTGTGCACATAGATTTCATATGCATACAACATCATAACTGCCTGGAAGGAAAAGTCAGTTATTTTCTTTTTCTAAATCCTTTTTCCTTATCAGCTATAAAATGTTACAATAAAAAAAAAATAATAATCTCAGGGGGGAACTGAAGTCCCAGAAGGTGCTTGTCAAGGAGAAAAATAATTGTTAGCCAGAGCTGATTAAATAGCAATATTTTCAGACGACTGAAATGTTGGCTAAAAAATCATCCCAGAGATGTTAGCCTCAGTATTCTAAACTTGTCAGGAATGGCTAATTTGCTCAGAAATACATTCTAAAGAAGCTGATGCCACATCTTCCCCCCCAGCCATACTAATTGTTTATTAGCATACAAAAGAACCAATGACCTTTCAAATCGCGTGTTTATTGTCCCTGGTAGGCAGAAGAAATGAGCCTTGGCACAGCAAACATTGCTTGGTTCCTTTTTTATTTTTAGGAAAGTAACCTTTTAAAGCAATGAACTCTTCATCAATAGTATTTCACAGGCTGTATTTAATAATCACAGAACTAAGCAGAAATGTGTTATTCTGCTATTTCATCTAAGATTCCAAATCTAATAAAAAGAATTAAGGCTATCTTAAGTGTTAAGTAATAGTTGTACAAATTTAAGTATTTTGGAGGATTTAAAAGCATACTAAAAAAGTTTTGAAGTGTTTCATATCAAGCACCAGAACCATACATTTACGTTTAAGCTTTTTGAAGAGCGCACAGAACTTGAACGCAATTTTTTTCAGGGTATTGCATTACTCCTCCACTCAGCATTGTCGCTGATTAACGAGCCTGAGCCTCATTTTTAAAACCCATTTAAAAGTCTAGGACACTTATCTTCATTGCCTTTCAATATGGGTTAGGTTCTTAAATCTCGGAACCACAAAATAGTTGTGGTTTGGAAGTGACCTCTGGAAACGGTCCAAGTCCAAGCCCCGGCTCAAGGCAGGATGAGCGGAGCAGAGCGGCCGTGCCTGTGTCCAGTGAGGAACTGAGTATCTCCAAGGACGGAGGCTCCACAGCCTCTCTGGAAGTCTCTCCCAGTGTTGGGCCACTCTCACAATAAAGAGTTTTTTCATATGGTTAAATGGAATTTCTCCTATTTCAATTTTAACCCAGTACCTCTTGTCCTGTGCCTGGAAACCACTCAGAAGAGTCTGGCTCCATCATTTCCAGTCCCTCCCGTCAGGTTACACGCTGATAAGAGCCCCCTAAGCTTTCTCTTCTCGGGGCTAAGGAGTCCCAGCTGCCTCCGGAGAGTTAGTCCTAGTCACTTCCCAAAGCAGGAGACACCAAAACATCTCCTGCTCTTGTCATAAGCATGACAGGATCAAACTTTACACAGAAACTATTTAATGCATCTATCAGCCGAGTGAACATAATGAAAATGGTGATGTGACTTTATTTCATTTATTCCATAACAAGAGCACATTGGGGCTTGGTTAAAGGTATCCACAAGAGAGATCATTTTCAAGACCTAGCAGAGACCAGGCAATCTGTTAGATGTGAGAGTCTTAGTCCATTAAGTTGCTGAGCCAATTCATGATAATGTTATTTAGTGTAAATTTCCATGTGGATGAATAGTAAAGAGCTTGATCTATAACATTTGTAATTGAATTAGCAACCTCTTTGTTTCCCTATTCTCTTTATGGCCAGGCTATGTATGCGTTTTGTGAGCATTCTGAATTACAGCATTCAAGCCATTAGTCGGGAAAAGTGCCACATAATGCCCTTTTGGAAGTGGGTTTTTATTCCATTTAACTTTTTTTCCTTCCTGGAGAAGCGATGTTTTGCCATTCAGTGCTGTTATCCAGCAGCCTCTATTTAAATCTGCTTTGTTTCACCTAAATTTGATTAGATTCCATAGATCTGCTCTGCACGGCTGATATAGTTTGACCCTTACAAGCCCAAAGCTGGGGTTTCAGGGTTCATTTCTTTTCCCATTATTTTTCTGGACAAGAATAGTAATGGTAGCTTAGGAAAGAAAAATATAAGAGACTAATTTAACAAGGGATTTAAACACCTGCTTAATTACATCTCTGCTGAGGGCAGCACTGATTCAAGTGCTTAATTGGGTGTTGTTATTTGGAAATATGGAAGAACTGCACAAAAAGAGGCTTGTAAAAGTACCTGAATGTGTAATAACATTTACCATTTGTTATATCTCTCGGCATTAAACCAGGCCTACATTTTGAATCTATCCAGTAGATCCTCACGCTGGGCTGAGACTCAGTGAGAAAAACAGATGACTCTACAGGATCAAGGATTTTCTACTTTTGGCTACATCTAGATGTTTCTCTGCTCCCAATGCAATTTTCAAACACAAACCGAGCAGTAATAAAACTGGATTCTCCTGAGGCTCCAGGAAAGCGTAATCCATTTGTACCGAGCAGCCGCATGTCCCTCCACCAGGATCCACAACTGCTGCGCTGGGGAGGGACTCGATTACTATGATCTATCAGTAGGAAAATAATTACTATCATTTTACAACTGGAGAAACTGAGTTCTAGAGCAGCAGAGTTTAAGGCCAGGGAATAGAATGCCAATGTTACCACTCCTAAATAATTCAGCCCAAAGTAGACAAGTATCATCCATCGCCCCTGGGAGCCGCGAGTGTCTCCTCAGTTTTTTACTCCTACTTTGACCTCCACAAGGATTATCCAACCCCTCTGGTCTCCTGAGCATCAGCATCACTGTCATAAGTGAGACACATTAGTAAGCCCTGAATTAGCGAGTAGAAAGATTTCATAGAATCATAAAATGGTTGGAGTTGGAAGGGACCTTAAACATCATCAAGTTCCAACGCCCCTGCCCTGGGCAGGGACACCTCCCACCAGACCAGGTTGCTCAAACCCCCTCCAACCTGGCCTTGAACCCCTCCAGGGATGGGGCAGCCACAGCTTCTCGGGGCAACCTGGGCCAGGCTCTCACCACCCTCACAGCAAAGAATTTCTTTCTGGTATCTAATCTCCATCTCCCCTCTTCCAATTCAAAACCGTTACCCCTTGTCCCGTCACTGCACTTCCTGACAAAGAGTCCCTCCCCAGCTCTCCTGTAGCTCCCTTCAGATATTGGAAGGGGCTCCAAGGTCTCCCCGGAGCCTTCTCTTCTCCAGGCTCAACCCCCCCAACTCTCTCAGCCTGTCTTCACAGGGGAGGTGCTCCAGCCCTCTGAGCATCTTCGTGGCCTCCTCTGGACCCGTTTCCTGTACTCCAGCTAAAATTTCATCAGCAACACCTTAGCAAACCAAAAAAAACCCAACAAACCAAATGCATCCCGCTCACATGGATACATTATACCAGGATGTGTATGGCATACGAGTATAGTAATAGTTATTCACGTACGAGTAGAGCGGAATAGCTTGTCTAAAAGGTTTAAAGGCTAATAAGAGTGACATGTAGCCAACGCTGGATAAGGGGGAACGATAAAAACCTGTCGGTGAATTTACCTTCCTAAGAGTAAAACAGAATTTACTCAAATCTTTGGAGCCTTTTCCCTTGTGGGTATCTCCACTGAGTGGGGCTCTGGATCATGTTAACCTGACCCCTCCCAACTCGGAGCATTCTTCAGTCCTTCGGGCTCCTGCCAAAACGCGTTGCTGGAGGCAGCCCTAAGAAACGGAGCCAACGTACACACGCTACAGCCCAGAGAACAGCTCAACAGCCAACTCCTTCAGGGCCCAATTATTTGCCACAAAATTGAAGGACGGGGATACGTTTCTGCCTTCAGACACCTCCTAGCCCACTTCATTTTTTTCTTCTACTGCACTTCAAATAGTAAGAAGTGAAGAAAAAAAACAGTTTCCCAATAATGCAATCCTTTGCTGAATTTGAGGCTATTTAATATTCAGATAGAAAACACTGGATATTCATGTAATCATCCTGATGATCCTGAATATGATGTTGCTAAAAGCCAGTCTGTGTTTGCCAGAATTGTTTAAAGTAACAGTAATGTCTTTCCAAACCACAATATTATTCTTCTTTAAACTAATAAACATTTGAGAACCTGAAGTTAGGGCTGCTGTCAGAAGGTGATTTAAAAGGAGCCCGAGTTTTGGGTTTATTTAGGGGGGCTCATGACTTCCAAACTCTTTCAAATAACAAAAATGGCTGGATTGGATCTTCAGAAAATGCTGAACTCAATGACCGGCTTTTTGTTAAACTCCCCAACTGGAAACTCAATGAATACATATGAAATACTTCTTACAAATCAGTAGAAAATAAACCCGTATCTTAAGCCTCTTTGGACGCATCAGGTGCTGTAGTTTGCTTGTATGCTGGACAGTAATTGAACTGAGGTGACATTGTTGTAGCATGTGTTCTGGTTATTTACTGCTTCATATTAAAAAAAGAAATCCAGAAAAGACAGATTGGCATGACCTCAAAGGAAAACGCCGATTTGCATACTGTGACAGGATAAAATCAAACTACGGGGAATCTTAGTCGCTCTAATGTAGCAATTCATACAGCAGAAGAAGAAAAGGAAAAAGTTAAATGTTGATACGCGTTATCTGAAAGACATTTGGGAAAAAAGCTCCTTGAATCACAAATGTGATAAATAAAAATATGAAAAAAATAGCTGACGTGTTAGCTAATGTAAGAGAAAAAAAGATTGAGCAAATCAGTAGCAAACTAAGGAGTGTTTTGAGTGCATTTTCGGCAGGGTACCTGTGGGCAGAGGGAAATGGTTGTACCATCAAGGCCACGGGAAGAGCAGGAGTGTGTTCAAAAGACCGGGAGGGTCATCAGAGGAGAAGGAACAGGAGATGGGAGTCCTCCCTCTAATGGATCAAACACAGATGAAGCACTGTGGTACTGCCTACAAGAAGATCATGACTCTTCCCACTGACCATCATCTTTCCCTCCAGACACAGTATCTGACTTTCAGCAGACCCCTCGGTCTCTCCACGCTGCGCCCTTTACATTTCAATCACAACAGACAGAAAAGGGTATTGCAACACTAAGCAAAAACTGACACTGTTGTCTTCAAATAAGAGGTGCCGCATATTTGCAATTTTATCAACAGGCATATGTTTGACTAAATTAAAATTCAAAGACACACATGCCAAAGTCAACCAAATAGCAAAACAGCAAAAGAATCTGTGATACGAGTTAAAATTATCAGAACTAATCGGCATTGATTTTTAATTTCCTTATTAAGTTTCTTATTTTTAGTTACTGGAAGGCAGGAAGAATGGGCCTGGTTTCTAACAGAACAGCTGAAGGAAAAGAATTCTCTACCGAGCGTCATTTTTACTTGTGGGAAGAGAAAAAAAAAAAGGAATATCCAAGATCTCAAGATGTTATCAGCAGGAATTAAGACCTCTAAAAACAAGAACCTAACCAAGTAATTGGACTACTTGCTGCCAAACCTTAATATAGCAAAAAAGGAATAAATAACATGAAAAGAAACGCCATACATATCGCCGCATATGCAAAGATAAGATGAAATCAGGCTGTGGAAATAGATAACCCACAATAGTGCAATGTATCAAAGCTGGACTTCAGAAAAAACCTGGAAATTATACTGAGTGAAGAAATCCACATCTTGCCATTGGTATCTTGGGTGAAACGCTGGCCACCACCATAATTACAGGTTTAATATCTTGCCCCACCACTTTCGTGACTTTATTTCCAATCAGTTTGTGGTGAAACGCACCATCAGAGGGCTTGCCCTCTCTCATTAAATAAATGGCCTAACGCGGCAACAAGCAAATTATCTCACCACAGAAAACACCGCAAGGAAAAATTTACGCTTCGTGATGTAAAACTCTGCCCTTAAGAGCCGACAGAAGAGCTGAAACAGGGAATTTCCAAACACACGGATGGCTGTTAAGTCGTAGGACACTTTACCCCAACTTGCAGAGTACCTGACAACGGGAGGGATGGCCAGGAAAGGAGGGGGGGGACCGCATCCTCCACACCTCCCATTGAGCAAGAACAATCCTTGGGCAATGGGAATAGGGGAGATACAAACATGTCCACTTAAAAATAAATACAGGAATAAATCCTTCCCACATATACAAAAGCAGTGCTTTTTCAGTTGTTTATGCCACATTGCAGCGTTTACTTCTCATTCACTAGAATTTCTGCTTTGGTTCAAATATCAGTAAGTGTCCCTCCCTTGAGCCTCTTCCAAATATTACCCATCAAAACATGGGGTTTGGTGTTTCTCTATCTCGTTTTAATCAGCTCATTGGGCTTATACAGCACAGAATCAAGGCCAGGACACACACAGAGATGGAGCTTAATGATATGTAGACAAGTGAATGTTTGATTTTGCATGATCACTTTGGAAAAACACATGAGAAATGGGCCAATGGGATAAGCAATCAGCCCTTAAAAAGATAATACGGGATGTTCATAACTATATTTTCATATAGTTACATATAGAACTATATATTCTACATATTAGAGTTGATATAGATACTGTTGGGAAGAGAAGAAGCATGAAGTTTAAAAGTAATTGTTCATCCATTGCTAGATCTTCACTCTAGATGCGTGTTGTCTTAATTAAACACTACAATTCAGGGTTAGCTCCTCCAAAATGCCAAACACGATAAACCAAACGATCTGCACGTAGGGAAGCAAAAGCTGCTGGGATGAAAAACTAGAACAGTTCTCAAACGAGGTTGCTGGATTCCTTGCTGTTACATACAACCCCGAGAACAGGTCTCTGTGAAACTCAGGAAGAATACTGTACTTACTTGGAAAATAAATTATATAGGTTCCTTCCCTGATCCCTTTTTCTTTCACACACCCATACAAATCCTGTACAAATGGAAGTACATTTTGGTGTTCATATTGTTACATATTTCAACTCGTTCCAACAGCAAATGAAGTTTCCTCCTGAAATTTCAGCATTTCTCATGGAGTAAAACTCTCCATTATCACCGGGGGCAATTACAGTAGCACCGACTGCTCTTTGGTACAGGCGTTATGCAAAATATGCATCTCAGCGGCAGTCCCTCTTCCAAAAACCTTGCATAAATCATTAACACGCTTTCCTTAATAGTCCAAATTCAATAGTCCAAGAAAATATACCTTCCTTACCATCCTTTTTCTGAGGAAAAGTTGCCCTAAGGCTTCCTCATTTATTTTTCTACATAACAGACTTTTATTATGATCTGCTGAGGTTATGGCAGCTTTTCAGCTTGTAATGTATATACAAAAATTGATATTGTGTCATTGGGTTTTGATGACAGGTGGAAGAGAGAACTGAAAGAAAAATACGACCGTGCAAGTACGATGCAGCTGTTTTCTACTAGTTCAACATCTACTTATATGAAACGGGCACCGTGGATTTCACCCTCAGTTATGTTTGGGCTCTTTTACGCTCCTGTGCAAGGAAAGGAGGTCCCAACAGCTGAAATACCATAGTTAAATACCTGGAATACTCAACATGGACCAGACACCCTATGTCCTACCTTTCCTCTGATATATTCAAAGGTGCTGGCAGAGTCTTCCAGTCTCTGTGACTTCATTTCTCTTGTTTTTCCTGTCCATTTTGCTTGTTAAACCTTCTGTAGAAGAAGCGATGCCTCGGCGTGAGGACACGCATCAGGCAACGGTGGTGAAAGCCCTGCAGAAGGAACAAGTCTCTCCTGGGCCACGTGGGCCAACGTGACTATGGAAACGGTGCCCCATCTCCCACAGCTTATGTCAGTCCCTGAAAAGTACCCCAAAAAGTTATGTATCAGCTTATGTCATGACTGAATATGACCTGTAGAAGACAACTTATAAAAAGAAAACACTCGACTGGAAAAATCAAGTTGATGCTGCAGGTGACTTTTGGCTAAAACGCTGCGGTTCTGGGGACACGGGAGACAGTTTAATTTACAATGGAAATGACTGAAGAGCGTATCAGCGGATTCATCTGTCACATCTTTCAGACCACCAGCTGGATGCGTTGCCCAAGGCTATGCTGGCATTACTGGTTTGATTTGTTGTTGTTGATTGCTTGCTTCACGTTAATTCATTCTACTGTACTAGAACGTTTCAGGGGCTCATCTGTTATTATTAATATTAATAATCCAAAGCACTTTCATCCAAAGAACTCAAGGCACTTTACAAACATTAATTAAGCTTCACAACAGACCTAGGGGTAAGTAAACTTTTGAGATCTCTTGAAAAGGTCAGAGATGGCTTGGTTTAAAGCAGCAGCTTGGGTTAAATTCAAAGGACTAAGGAACAGGAGACATGAGTTTAAGCGCCATTTTTATCACAGATGCTCTTCTCAGAGAAGAAACTCAGTATCTCCGTGCCTCGGTCTCCCAACTGGAAAGGCCAGATTACAGGACAGGTTGAGCTTCCAGGACCCCGAAAGGACAAGCTCACAAATTACCAGAAGAAATACGCAGATACTGGGAACATTGGGCTCACAAGCAAAAAGATTGATAGGTGTCTCCGAAGCAGTATTTGGCACTTCTCTTTTAAACTGTGGGCTTGAAGTGCTCCATAAATTCCACAGGAGCCTACAGTTCCTTGGGAATAAGAGAACATGGTCCAAAGGCAATGAAAACAGATGTCTTTAAAACCTCCATCAAAGCCTTCACTCAGATACTCCAAGTGTAACTATCGCTCCCAGTAACCCAGAGAATGGCCATTTGCTGCTGCAGCTGGGGCCCCTCCAGAAGCCCGGCTTCTTACAGAAGAGTAAATGAAAAGAAAGTTGTTTTAGCTAGAGAGGAACTTCTTGGGACCTGCACTGCTCCAATGGTTATTCTCCCCACAACCGATTTGCCTGGAAGAAATCCCACCAGTGATGTTACATCACCAAACAGAAAACCAGGCTCTCCCCTTTAAAATCTATGACACTACAAAATGAATGAATTTAAAAGTCCTTATCTCTTTCAGATCTAAAATCCAAACCCCATCTTTTCCACTCGGTTTGTGAGCACTAATTCTCCGAAATGCAACTGCCTTCTCTTCATTAAGCTTTGCCTTTTTGGATTTCTCTTTATTGCTTTTCTAAAGCAAACAACCTGTCCATTCTCATCAGCAGTATTTCAGGGAAAGAGATTTTGCTTTTGATGGGAAGAACTCGGATACAAGGGCGATGGGCAGTGAGATAAAACCTGAGGTAAGTGCATGCTAAGTGCCATAGAATCCATTACGGGAGGAAACGCTGAATGGCTGCAAATAACTTTTTAATATTTCCTTATTCCAGGAAAAACCTCTGATGTCTAGAATGTGAGAGATCACGCGGGCAAGTTAATTAAAAGATGAATCTGGGAAAGCTGCAGCAGTGAACTACAGATTTCTGCAACCAACATTAGTTGAAAAAATAAAAACCCTAAATGAACCCTCTTTTTCAATGATTCAACAGGAACCTGCCTTGGAAAACAGGGCTTCACTGCCTTCAGTGAAATTCTGATTTAACCCATTTGAGAATCCTGCTTCTGACCCCCTGTATATTTTCTATTCATAGGATTATTTTCTGGGCAGTCGCTGCTATATCAGACAGGTCTCCTGAAGAATTTTCTGAGCTTGCAAAACATTTTTCCTGACGTTTTCAGAAGGAAAATTCCTCATAATATTCATATGAAGAACACAACCCTCCTCTCCTTAGAGACGAGTAAACCACAATACCCAGTTCATGAACCTCAAGTGTTCTGTAAGTGGGAATCCAACGCTTCTCCAATTGTGGCAAATGTACTGTTGAAATGTCTTATTCTTTAGAAAATCATGTTTCTTTAAATATATTGCAAAACAGGTCATGCAGGAGTGGTTGGTCACTCTTGAGACAGTGACTTGTTTTCTGGTTTTGAACTCCAGTACTTATCTTTAATACACGCACAGTAACACTCCAGGTATTCACTGAAAATAAACCAAACAAAACCAAACAAACAAGCCAAAACACGCCACTGAATTAACACACAATTTCTCTGCCACAGTTTGAGACTCGTCTTGGAAACTCTACGGTTGCGAAATGCTCACTGAAACCAGCGGAAGCCCCACAAATTAAAGGCTCTTCCTGAATCAAACCTTTATAGTAAGATTCAAAGAAAGTATTTCCACTGATTTTCAATGGGAGACCTGGGTTTCAGACCTTAAACAACTAATTACCAGTGAGACAGGTAGAGCCTGCAAAGACAAAAGCTTCCCAGTAGAAGTGCAGGGACCAGCCAACTGCTTAATAACTGTAATTACCCTTTTCCCAAGTGTCTTTTCAGTGCACAACTACTCTGCTTCCGCCTCCAAGATAAACCTCAACATACTGAAGACCAAAAAAACCCAAAAATACTTCCCACTCCTTATAACTTCATAAAAATGACCAATTTTGGTCCTTTTTGCATCAGAAGTACTAAACGTTTGATAGGCAATTGCCAATGTGTGCTTCCATTGTTCTAAGATTTCTCAGTACTATGGCATTTCTTTATTTTTTTTTTAAATTCCCAAACGGTCAGACTCTGAGCCAGCAATTTACAGAACAACGTAACTCTTCAGAAGGTACATAACCCTCTAAAAGACTAAATGTCCCCCACGTTCACCTCACTATTAGTAGCATCAGTCAAGGACCCTAGACCCACCCCGTCAGCAGCTACAGACACGCACAGAACAAACCGATGATTCCTTCTCTCTCAGCAAAACGCAAAACTTTTGTGATATGGGAAAACTTAAGAAAATCAAGATTTTTTTCTGTTGTTTATGTTCTTTTTTTCCAAAAAAAAGATTATTTGTTATGCGTCAGGAAAGCGTCCGTTCTCCCATTCACTGGGAGCTCAAAGTGAATTGTCACTGCCAACTAGTGACAAGTATTAACAGTACATGGAGAATTATTCTGACTGTTTTTGCCACTTATTCTTGAGCAAGATTAAAAGATCAAAAGCCCAGCCAATACAAATAAAAAACATTAAGAAATCTAGCTAGGTTCCAACTATGCTATAGATGCTTTCACGTAATTACATGACCTTTAAAATCCCAAGACAGAACCAATCCAAGATTCATATACAACATAAAATACAAAATTTAGCAGATATTTAGGATGGGGGATACATATTACACTTTCACCAACGGAAGTGGTGACTTTTACCATGACTGTCACGTAATTTGCCAGGACTGACACCCTCCTACATGACCCATGTTTTCCCAGATGGAAATCCCAAACAGGAATCACGTTCAGTAATCCTCAATTAATCATGTATCCACCAGAAAGAGATCTGACTCCTTATGAATAACTCAGAGCTGGGTGGCTACAGATGGATGGGTCCTCAGCCTCTGCACACTTCTAAAGATAGAATAATGGAAGTGATGGTCAAAAACATCCAAGAGGTTTAGGAACACATGGTGATGTGGCTATAAAATAGAGATTAACTGAGTCCCTAGTCATTCCTGTGGCACGGGTTGAATTTTGAGGAGCTAAAAGTGTCCTTCACTCACCCCACCAGTTTTTCTTTCCCCTCCCTTTAGCTTGGCTGGCAATTTTTCTAGGCGTTATATTTGGAGGGGTGTGCTAGGGCAGGGCTTTGATCAGTGCTTCTAGGACTGATACGTGTATTTCTCACTTCAAAAGACACTGTGGGAAATGAGGGGAAAAAAAATCTAAGCCATTTTCTTAACCTCATGGCTCCCAGAAGGCATGAATAAAAGTCCTATATTTTTGTCATCAGGATGATAGCAGCAATCTTCAGACCCGTGTGAGTCCACAAACATTTACCTGGCAGAATTCCTATAAGTCACAATAAAAAGATAAGCCCCGAGCAAATTCCATTTCCCTGGTAGTGTTTCTGTTCAGAGCTATTTCTGAGAAAACATAAATGGGAGTTGACTATTTAAACCCCTCTCAATAAGTGGCAAATTCTGGCTCTTTGTTGTGTTCTTCTTGGAAGCAATAGCAGAGGCGTGAGAACAGCCAAGGTTACAGAACCCTTCCTTTTGCTGACACTTTTCCAAAGGCTAAATCTCTTCTCCCAAGACGCAAGGTGAACTCTGGGTCTTCAGCAAGAACATGCAGGTTTTGAGGTAAAGGAACAGGTCTTTAGGTGGCCGTTTCACACTTGCACGCTCCGTGTCAAGCAATCTTTTAACCTGCACGTTGCACAGACATCTGTACTCGGCAGCTCGGGACGCTGCCTCTGCTGATCATTTCCAGGGCATTTCCAGGCAAGCTACGTCATTGCTTTGTCCTCGTTTTTAAATCTCTGCAAAATGGGAGATGATACAATTTTCCCTAAGTGGTTTGTCGATGAGCAGCGCCCATAAGGAGGCATCAGTCACCACCCGGGAAGGAGTCTAGATAAGCACCTGACAAAAAAGCTGAGGGAAATCTTTACGTTTGGCTCCTCACCTAAAGGGAACTGCCCGGGCAGGATGCGTCAGCTTAACGGAGTTTCAAGGGTGCACAATCTGTGCATTTTAATTGCGATTCTCATCCATTCTGTATTCTGCCTCTTCTCATCACGGTGAAAGGACAGCTCATTTTAAAAACTAATAAAAAGCTCTTTGCATCGTACAGACACGTTTAGCAAACATATAAAACAGTGAAATCCATGACAGGCGGAGATCTTAATAAAGAGTTAATACTGAAACAAAGCAAAAAGCATCAACCCAGCCTAAGACCTAAATACAAATGACAGAAAGTATTGCCCCTTATGTCTAAAACCGCTTTCAGTGTATCTGCATCTTGTAAAGCAATGTAATTCCATTTTCATTTTCATTTACTTCTCTCAATAGCTTTCCTATTTCCTCCCTTGGAGCTCTGCATTATTTACTGATTGCGGAAAATACCGGTTGTTCCATTATCCCTTGTTCATGACTAAGAAGCAAAAAGTTTCTCAATAAAGAAGAAGAAAGTGGAAAGAAATGGGGAGGGTTGAAAATAACCCAAGTTGAAACAAAGCAGCTCTAAGAGCTGACTGCCTGGACAAATAGTTTATTTTGAAAAACCATTAATAGCCTGTAGATGGTGCCTACCTGCTGCACCAAAAGATGCTTCTATAAACCCAGAATATTCAACTTTGACTTCCCCAGAGAAGCAATCGTTTGGGACAAGCAGCAGGGAGGCAGAGGGGGAGATGGCAGAGGGAGCTGGGATCCAGTGCTGCTCCCTTGGGTTGCAGTGGTTCATACAGGAGGGACAAGACACCCTGAGAGATTTCGTCCCTCCAACAAGTGATTTCAACAGCTCTTAAAAATGGCAAGCCAGGAGCACGCTAAGACTGAGACACCTGCATAAGGAATAAAACACCTGGCACATTTCAGAAACAGCTGATCTCTGGTTACAGAAAGGAGACACATAAGAAGCGAAAGTTCATTTCCCATTTTTTGCTGTCTTGGAAAAGCCAATCTCTCCATCTCCCGCTTTGCGACATGAAAAAAAAACAGGGTGCCATTTTGAGATTTCCTGTCCTTTTCCCATCCTTTCAAGTAGAATGGGAATAATCTGAGTATAAACGATTCACCTAAGGACCCAGAAAGAGTAAAGGGAGGACATGTACATAGCCCTCCCAAAACTCAGCCCAGTGCCCCACTGGCAAGGGCAGCTCCCTCTCAGGACCACACACAAACTTCTTCCGTAACATTCAGGAGCACCAAGAAGACATTTCTCACATCTAAATGAGGACATTTAAGCAAAATCTTAAATAAAGTAGTCTACGTGGAGCTAATCTACTATTTGATGATCTTAGAACACCCTAATGGAGCTAATTTGGTGTTCTGACACCCACAACAATAATCTCTATGACAATGCAGTGTTCCCATACTCTCACACATAATAAAAAGTGTAAGAAACAGAAAAAGGCGCTGCTGCTAACAGTAACTGCAAATATAATAAATGACTAGAGAAATATTGTCTGTAGCACTGAGTTATACTGGCAATTTATGCAGTGTAATCATTAATCGGAAGTTGTCAATACACTGCAAGATAATAACTTTCAAAAACCTCTCTCTGCTCTTGCCTTTTCTTAGTTTCTCATCTGAGCAACTTTGAAATGCACTTTTGAGTTGCCTGAGTTTAAGTCAAAAGTCTCTTGATCCCCTTATGAACACAGAGAGGTAACATTTAAAGGAAAAAGACATAACTTCTTTCTGGGAGCCACAAGCCTATTCCTATGGGACTTTCATGGGACAATTAGATTCATTAGGGGACAACCAGATTAATTGAAAATCTAACTGCCCCCACATAGGCTGGCTCACGCATACCACCGCGCAGACCTTCATCCTATCTCTTCGCTGGGGCACCCACAGGAGTCTAACAACGGACCACTGCCTTGATTTTATAGTCGAGGCAGAAGACAGCTAAGAACTAAAGGGATAAAGAACCTAAATTAGAGCTAATACTAATAGGAAAAGAACGCCTAATGGAAACCATTTTCAAATCCAAGAAACATAGACATGGAGAAGCGGCTGAACAGAGACAACTGTGACACTCATAAAAATCAAAGCAATCAGGAAACCAAACACATTCAGAAATAACAGAGGCAACGACAGGAGTTGGGCAGACGATGGAAAGCTGGTTTGCTTTTCAAAAAGACAAATGTATTACTCTCTCTGGAACTGCTGACACAACGCCTGCTGCAGCCACAGCCGAGGGAGTTCTGGTTTTACTGTGTTCTACAGAAGCCCCCACTCCCAGGCTGAGCTATAAACCCGCACAGCAACCAGTCTTCGAGAAAAAGAAAGCGTGGAGACAATCATTAATTTAGGACAATAAACAGCAAACACTATAACCAGGGGAAAACAGCAAAGGGAAAAATGACAGGGGGAAAACTTGCAGAAAAAGAGATGGAGAAATGCTCGAACTGGAAAATTCCCACCCAGAGCAGTTCCCTGTGCCTCAGGCAACCGCGCGTGCAGACGGAACAAAGCCACACAAGAGCAGCCTCATCCCTCCAACGCCTAAAATCCCAGCACGTAACCGCAGGCACAGGTCCCAGGTTTGTAGAACAGCAGTAGGAGCATGCAGTGCAGGTACACAGTTCGTAGAAAAAATTGAGAATATGCTATTCCGTACTACACAGACATAGAAAAAGCCTATCGTGAGTGCTGCTTGGAAAAATTGTAACCTCACTTCACCCTTGTTTAACCTACTACAAGCCACTGAATATTCAGGTGGAAAAATAGATGGTTAAAATTTAGCAGATTATCTCTGCCCAGGATAAGTACGCTAATGGATATGGAACAAAATGATATATATTTTTTTAAGCTACTTTTAATTATCGTCAGAAGGTTCTCTCCATGCAATCCTTTAGAGATAGTGTTTTATATGCATGACCCACAAACGTGCTACTTGTTTTCCTCTATTACAGTTCCAGGTTACTAAAGCCAGTCGGAAGAAAGGACTTGACAAAAAACATCACAGTCGATATAATCCGTTTGCAGATAGAAGTACTCATGGATAAAAGTACTCACGGGTCCAGAGAAGGGAGCTGGTGAGGGGTCTGGAGCACAAGTCTTGTGAGGAGAGGCTGAGGGAGCTGGGGGTGTTCAGCCTGGAGAAAAGGAGGCTGAGGGGAGACCTTCTCGCTCTCTCCAACTCCCTGAAAGGAGGGTGTAGCCAGGGGTGGTGGTCTCTTCTCCCAAGGAACAGGCAATGGGACAAGAGGAAATGGCCTCAAGTTGCCCCAGGGGAGGTTCAAATTGGAGATTAGGAAGAATTTTTACCCTGAAAGGGTTCTTAAGCCTTGGAATGGGCTGCCCAGGGCAGTGGTTGAGGCACCATCCCTGGAGGGATTTAAAAGCCGGGTTGACATAGTGCTTAGAGACATGGGTTAGTGATGGGTTTTATCAGAGTTGGGTTGATGGTTGGACTAGATGATCTCAAAGGTCCCTTCCAACCTAGACAATTCTAAGATTCTATGAAAAACAACCAAGTTTAAGTTATATTCATGTTTAGGCTTGCTTTGGACATGACAGGGAGTGAAAAGGACAAAGCCAAAGGGAAGTACAGCTGGTTTTAAAAATTATTATTAGTTTAACTCTTGCATGCTTTGCATATTGTGATTTTTCTGACGAAGCCCTGATGCTGTTATAGTACACCTGCAACAGGATTTACTCCTTGTGATAATCCTCAACTGTTTTTTCTTCCTCCTTCTCTTCTTTGAAAGAAATATAAATGAGTCAGATGATCAATTTTGTAATTTGCAGTTGCCAAGCAGCTTTGAAGCAATTTAGTGATTTGTATACTTATTTCCTCTCCGTACTGATGGCAGGAGATGATATAAGGATATTGAGTCTTAATAATCTATTCATTCCCCTGATCAAACCGAGGGAACTAGAATCAGAAGTATCTTTTTGATGTTAATTCTGTTTTTACAAGAGCCTGTTTTTCTGTTGTGCATTGTCTTTGCTTTCATTTAAGAAAGCTCTGGAAAACAAAGGCCCAATTTGAAAAAGTAGCCAGACATCCCTCCGTCTATAGACGGACATTCAGGAAATTTAAGATGCGTTAATTAAAACGGTCAAGTTCATGAACATATAAGAAATGTGTGCATTGCCATTCACAAGTGAAGTATCTTCTACCCACTGCAGATTAATCCTTCCGCAAGGATTAATGTCAACAATAGAATTTCAATTCACTAAACACCTTATCAGATTGACATTTACCCAACTATTAAACATTTATCATAACACCAAAAGCCTAGATCTAATTCTTTTCATCCGCACACCTCGAATTATTTTGTAAAAGAGGTCGACACATCATTCCCCTCGTGGCACGATGCCGAGGAAGGGGTCCAGGAGGGCACTGGAGATGTGACCTGTCTACAGTCACCAAAGAAATGTGAGAATGGGGACCAGAGGCCACCCTCAGCCCACTCCAGCCATTTCCCTACTGGGGTACCGTGTCCTCCAGGGCTCCAGTGGCACTACCCACTTACGCAAGTTTAGAAGCTGTTGAAAACCGAACTCCTTCTTTATTAACCAAAATAAATAACATCCTTTCCCCTAATGTTAACATTGATTTCTTTTCAAGCAGCAGCACGTGCCTTTTGTTTCTTGCCCTGCTTTTTAGAAAGGCCAGGCATGTTTTCTCACAGAAAAATACATAAATTATCAGATATTAAAACAAAAATTTGGAGACAAACAGAAAGGAGGTGAATATAGAAATTATTTAAATGTAAATCCTTTACCCTCCAGTAAACTACAGTAGCAGCCAGATTTTTCCCAGCAGGAGGACAAGGAGATGGTCTTTGGAGGTGCTGGAGATCCCAGTGCTCCTACGACTCCTTCCTCCAGCCCGTCCCAAGTCCAAACCCCTCTGCGAGGACTGGGAATCTCGGGGCTGTACCCTCAGGGAAGCCCCGTGCAACTGCAGAGTTCCCAGCACGGGGGCACCTCCGATCCTTAATTAGTTTCCAACCATCACGGTAATTTAGGATCTTGCACTCTTGGTTAAAGGATGCACTAACGTTTCAGATAAGAAGCAGAGGATGCGAAAACTATTTCTGAAAGAAGAATCAACTCCTTCAGGAGTTACAAACAGCACAGTGTTTAACAAGTAGCTTCAGTGAAATTTTTTGACAGGGAATCCCAAGCTACAGGTGTATCCCTTCTCCTTGTCCTCAAACACCTTCTATTATATCCCAGTCTCCTAAGTTACACGGCGATCTTCAGATGCTGCATCCTCTAAGACAGAGGTGAAAAGCTTTAACTAGGTCACCCCATTCTATTTCTATTAGTAATTCAGCATCACTTCTACATCTGATTTTACATTTGATTTACACACACGATAAACACCTAATAATTTGCTATTCGGTGCTATTTCTTGTTTTCTCGCTGCTCACTCCTGTTACTACATAAATAAAATCCAAAGCAGTCCCTCTGCCAATGGGGGGTTGTTCCGTGCAGTACGTAATATAACATTTGTTCTGAGCTACATTTAAACATTTCAAGAAAAAGGGCTCCCACCTCTTCCCCTGAGAGTCCATTACACAGTTTAACAGATCTTTATAGCACTTGAATTTCTGAATAGTCTGGATTTTCAGCTGGAGGTTTCTGGTTTGTTTTGGTGGTTTTTTTTCTTTTTTTTTTAAAATCTAATTTCTAAGACTTAGAAAGAGGGAAATTGAGGGAAGCATCAACAAGACATTAACCCCAGAGACACAAACAGCTGGCCACAACATTAACAAATAAGGTAAAATCTGATATAATGAAGGATTTACTGAAGTACCCAGGTGCAGGGTCTGAAACGGCAAGTGAGAGAGGGCCCAGAGTAACCATTTGTGTAGAAAAGTAATCTATCTCAAAGGAAACAGGAACTCGGTAAAGATTATTACTATTTTAAACCATAATGTTGTTAATATTGATTCATTTCTGCAGAGATGAAAGAAAAACTGAAAGCCAGAGTTCTGCAATGCCACAATACAACAATAACACGTTAGGTAACATTAACACACACACAACCATGTAATTTTGCTGTTTTATTTGTTCAAGTTGTTTTTCAAGGCAGATATCTCCTCTAGGCTCCTTTGACTTTCTGTTATTATTAATTCTTTATTAATGGGATTATGATAGAAGCAGAGAGAGGGCTTGGGTAAGAGTAGACCCGGCTCTTTCAGCCAAGCACCGATCTCTCAGCCCATACAAACATACCCAGATCTACACATTCCAGCTGGGACCTACGGCCAGGCATAAATGGGCTTTTAATCCTTATACAGACTGAATTGGACAAGATCTGGACTCTGTAAGGTATAGATCTAAAGGGGGTTTAGATAAGACTGAGTAACTTAAAAGCTCATTTTTCTCATATGAATATTCAACGCAATAGAAACTGAAAAGCATAAAGCTGTGACTATTCATTATGATGCATTAAATACCCCCCAAATCTCCAGGTTTTCCAAAACGCATGACATCTGGAGGTAACACAGGATCTATCCTATTTCTGGCTGCCCCCCCTACAAACCAACCCCTGATGCTAGAAAATCAATGGATTTCTCGGCACGTTCCCCATGCGGAGCCTATTTCAGGCCAATTCACATTGCATTTGGCTTTCAGGACTGAAAACAACCAGAGAGTGGGAGCAGTGTTATATCTATAAGAATTTCTATGAGACAGAGAATGTCTAGCTTCAAATACGTTAAAAGCCAGGGACATGTAATACACACTCACTCAAGAAAATATGGAATATTTTGGAATATATGGAATGTTTTTTTCTTAGCCGGCGTCTCCCTTTGCTGCCAGAGCTCTACAGAGCATCCCATTCTGTAAACGACTATGTCCAGCTCGAGAATTTCTATCCACAGAACAAGGAATCTTAAGCTAAAAATAATAAAAGAAACTTTAGGCATCTAAAGAAAACTTCCACCAGTTATCTAAAGCAATCTCATTTTGCACTGGATAAAACCCTTTTGAGTCTTTGAAAAAGGCCCAAACTCCAGAAAGAGACATTGTAACAGCCAGTCATTACCAGAGTCATGTGGATGCTTGCTTATATCTAAAAGACTCACATTAAAACAACATTTTTCAAGCGAAAAGAACACAACAAGAAGAGCTGTGGAGCGAATTACATTCGATTTCTTTCCTGGAATTCTGAGTTGTCCTAAAAAAACAATACTTCTGAAGGAAACAATTTCTGATGTTTCACTGGTGGCATGAACACTTTGCCTCCTTTCTTAAAAGCTTCATTTCAGTTTTGTATTTTCACAACAAAATGTTTGTTTATTCCTTAATTATAATTTTCCAGACCATTTAGTTCCTCATATGCGTTACTGTCACTCTCATCACAGAGGAAGAAAATAGGAAACAATCTTTTTCTCCCTGCCACCCTTTAAGGTTACGTACACAGAGTTTCCTCATTTAAAAAATCTTATGTGAATTCATGGATTGTGTGGCCAGAAGAAGGTCACTACGTGTCATTACAATCTGATTAGACAAGGCTATTTTCAAAAATATCCCCAATTCCATCTTGACCACTCACTCACGCTCTCTCAACGTCCTGTCCCATGTGATAGGATATCATTTGTTTGCACGGTGAATTGGCTTTGGTAATGAATCCAGCTTAAAAGCACCTCAAGAAAGTTAATAAACAGGCTATTTTTCAGTTGGAGCAGTTCCATAAATTGCCTGACCGTTATATGAACGGCTCTTACTGCCCAGAGGAGCTGTGGCTGCCCCATCCCTGGAGGGGTTCAAGGCCAGGTTGGAGGGGGCTTGGAGCAACCTGGGCTGGTGGGAGGTGTCCCTGCCCAGGGCAGGGGGTGGCACTGGGGGGCCTTTAAGGTCCCTTCTATCCCAAACCACTCCATGATTCTACAATTATCGTTAGTTTCAGAGGTTCTCTGTGGCATTTTCAGTTAACCTATCTGAAGTGCCATCAAGCAGGTACCCAATGTCAGTGATAGGGACATCACCTCCTCTCCCAGCGTGGCATTCGGATACTTTCATCAGAAGGTGGTACTTTCACTGCGCACAATCCCCTGCTTCGCCCGCTGTACCTGCCTTCTAGCTCAGGCAACAAGTAAGGAAGAAACCCTACAGACCAGAGCTTCAGTATTTATATTTCATATATAATGATAGAAGGCAAGAAATCTGCAGGGTGCTCAAAGTTGAAGCTCAATTACTTGGTGTGGCAGATAATGTAGCAAGGATGATTTCATGTTTTAAGAGACGCCTGACAGTTTTTTCATGATTTAAAAATAAAACTCTCCCTCTTCGCTTTTCTGTATGGCAAAATCCTCTCAAACAGTAAATCGATTTCTTTCCTAAAGCTTCTTTGTATTCTCCTCTTTGTGCTCATACCACTTTGTTACTGCACGGATGACCGGGGGTTCTGAGCACTGAACAATGCTATTTTGGAATGCAGGGTAGCTGCTAAGTCAAAAGCAACACTGGTACCCTTCAAAAAGAAAAAGATATGTTTAGCCCTGCACAGCCCCAGAGAAGTGATGTTCCACAGCGGCTCTGTACCCAAAAAACCTCCCATTTGTTGAAACTCCTTTTTTCTACCCAAGGATTGCAAGCGTCGTTTAACACCGGCACGTATAATCTACAGCCTACCCTTTGTAGCTGCATTTCTGTGTCCCATGCTGCAGGAGCATCAGGAGATGAGAAATACCTTCATAGCTACTTAAGTCCACGGTGTATTTCGAGGCAGAGCTCTCAGCAGACAGACTTTCAAAAGGACTCGGTAACTATCAGCTCTCCTTGTTCTCAACGGTCTTCAACATTTTGTCCCTTCTTAACAAAGACAGGACATTCTGAGTGAGGCTTCTGAGCAGAGTGCACTGTTCAAAGTCCCTCCGTAACTCCATGGGCCTTGGTCTCCTGTGGGCTGATCCGAATCTCACTGAAGGTCAGAGAGACACTACCTCAGTTTTTAACAAAACTAGCATCGTGCCTCCGGTTAGGGCTACAACTGATGTCACAGATTTGCTTACATGATTCTGGAAACCACGAGGAACACCAAATCCAACATTTAAAGAAACGAATGAAGAATAAGCTACAGATAGAATCGCTGCCCACCATCAGTAAAGTCCTCTTTTCAAGACTCTTTTCAAGGACGTTCAAGCTGCTATCGCAGCAAACGCACCCCAGCGCCCCACCGGCACCTCCCTCCTCTCCAGCCTCCTAAAGCCCTTATGTTGTTGAAAGCCACCAGAAGACGCAATGTTGACAGAACTAATGGCTGCCCGAACAGATGGCGAAGAAAAGTTAATTGATCTACTGGGGCAGGATGAGCTGGCCTTGTTGAGGAGAATATGCAAAGTTCCATAATGAACTTTCATTAGCGATGGGGAAAGTTCTGTCACACGTACAGTTTCTATTATGTGCATTTCATGATGCAAATCCAAATTCCAGCTTAATGACTTCTTGTATCCAGTTCAGAAATCTTACCTCTTTAAAATTACTACGAAAAAAATATTTTAAAGCTTTTCCTTTAGTTGTTTCCAAAGCGAAATTTCTCCTGCTTCTGCCAAGCCACCCCCCTCGGTAATGAAACCACAGTTTTTACACTAAAGAACAAAACTGTTTCCCTCATGACCTTCTTTTGTTTTTGGTTTTTTTTCTTAAGTCTATGTTAAAAGGAAAAGCGTTTCTACATTTTATTGCGATAGGTCTCTGACAGGAGAAAAAGAAACCACTAAGAGGGATGCTCAAAAAAAAATATCAGAAAATGGAGCACCGAGAGCAACATCAGTGTTACTCTGGAAAACATACTGCAGGCACATCCACCTTGAAAATTATAGTACATTATTAAGTCCTCACAATAATTTAAGAAAAATAATAATCCAATTGTTAGGAATCATTAAGGGGAAAGATGGTCAAATACTTCACGTAATATTCAATTCTGGAGCGGTTGGGTTTTTCCCCAGATCAACATACTGAAACCACACACGCAAGATCAAAAGAAAAGTCTGGAAACCTGAAGCAACAGGAAAAAAAAAAAATCATCTATATTGCTACTGAGGTCGTTATTCTTCCAAGCTTTGAGGAATTAAACTTACAACTTGCCTTTCCCCACATCAGGCAGAGAGCAAACCCGTTGCAAACAATCCAGAACCTTTAAAGATGGTCCCCGTGCAAGAACCCGAGTCCCGATGCGCTCCATCAGCGCTGGACGACTTCCCACAGGACACCCCGCTCCCACCTACTCAAAATGAGATCCAATGAAGCCCCTGAGCACAGGGAAGCAGTTCAAAACTCCCTGCAAGCAAGGAAAGATTGGCTATTTCCCTATTACTTTTATTTTTTTGGAACAAGATGATGATTGCCACAATTATACTGGCGGACAGCAGGGTGGATGTATTAGCCGAGGTGCTAAAAATATCAGGATATACTTATTTCAGGAGAACTGTGCAATCCAGTCTATTGTAGCAGATGCTGCAAAAACCCCTGGCTTAAATACATATATTTAAACATATCACGTATCATATATACATGTATTTAACGATAAACAAGTTTCTCTGAGGTCAAGAGATTTGAATTTGCCTCTAACAATTATCATGCTTCTCTAAACCAAAGACTACCCAAAAAAAAGGAAATAAAAGCTCTATGAGACTGACAGGAACTTTTTGCCAAGATAAAAATCAACAAGGTTCTGTAGAGAATTCATTCTAGGGAAATGAGTTTTTAAGTAGCTAGACATGGATTACTAAAATAAAAGCCTTTCCAGTAGCATCCCACAGATAACACAGACTCTCTCAGACTTTCAGAGATGGGTTAGCCGTTCCCACAGCAGGGATTAATAAAAACCCCAGTGGCACATGAGCACCCGCGTTCCCGCAGTGGCTCCCTGGGGTGACAGCTCCGGAGAAGGTTGTTGTTGGCTGGAGAACACCAACACCCCATGGTATCAGCTGGGAGTCTCCTCCCAACACACCTATTCAAGCAAAATGTGAAATGAGGACCAGAATTCTTTTCTTCTCTCCCTCAACCCATGCTGGGCTATAAATAGCCATTTTCAGAGCCACTGTTTCAAGCAATGAAGTTACAGAAAGGCGAAGTGAATCACAGAATCATAGAATTGTCTGGGTCGGAAGGGACCTTGAGATCATCCAGTCCAGCCATCAACCCAACTCTGATAAAAACCATCACTAACCCATGTCTCTAAGCACTATGTCAACCCGGCTTTTAAATCCCTCCAGGGATGGTGCCTCAACCACTTCCTTGGGCAGCCCATTCCAAGGCTTAAGAACCCTTTCAGGGTAAAAAATTTCCCCAATATCCATCCCAAATCTCCCCTGGCACAACTTGAGTCCATTTCCTCTTGTCCCATCGCCTGCGGCTTGGGAGAAGTGAATGACCCCCAAAGAGACCTCACAGGAATTATAAGGTGAACTTCATTCAGATACAGATTATATAAATGAAGCATAATATTCCTCTCTGCCCCAACTGCTCCCGTCCCTTTTCCATTCCACAGAAAGATGATTTGTAGGGCTCGTACCACCCAACTGGGCTGCCCGCCTTCCCCTGGCCACAAGAGGATGCACGGCGTTACGGTCAGTACTTCAGGAAGAAGGTAGCGGAGGAAAAAAAATGAAACAATCACCGCAAGAATTAGATTTGTATCATTGTATAATACACAATTAAGATCATCACTGGTGAAAAAAAATTAAATGAAAATATATGCCACAGTGTATAACATTTTAAATTTCCATTTTTTGGAAGCAGACACCTAGTGCTTCATTTTCTCGCCCAGGGAGACAACTGGGACTCTTCTTAAAAGCTGCTCATCACCCTCAGCTTTTACAGATAGCGCTTTGAGGAGCATCATTAATCCATATGCTGCTGTGTGCAGCACAGGGCCGAGGAACTGCTCGCCTCAGCGCTGCTTAGCATACTAAATTCAAAACCTCACGAAAAAGAGCCATTATGAAGGATATTTGTGAATGCCAGCAGGGTGCATAAAAGCTCAGGAAAAGGCCAAGTGCAGGAAAGGCAGGGCAGGGACGAGAGGAGAGCGGTGATTTGGAGCCTCGTCTTCCTCCCTGGCTCCGGCACTTGCTGTAGGTGACCCTTCCATAAAGCAGTTCATTTTTCTGTGTCCCCACAAATCTGCAGCCCGGGAGCAATGATGCCAAGTCCTTCCAAATCCGCTGATGAAAAGGACTCTAAGAGGCGTTTTGAGATTACTGAGGAAAAGGAAACTTTATTCTAGATCTAGATCAGCTGCTTATCTGTAGCCAGGTTCTCTGAACGGACTCACACCTATATCTTTGAGGCATTTGTGCACTTTTAAGACCAGTAAGTAACATTCTAATCATCTTCCGACCTCTTGCATAATGCAAGCGACACGACTTCATCTAGTAACTTCTGCAGTCAACTCAACAACTTATTTTTTAATAACACCATATATATTTTATCCCAACTGTCATGCAGGCCCTCCGAGATGGGAAAACAAAGACAAACGTTACAGAAAAGTTTATGATTCCCTTACTCGGAGGATTTCCACTCTGCACTCATTGGTTTTGGCAGCCTTACTGTTGGGAGTTTTTCCTCTTCTCCTTGCTTATAAATATTCCATGCAGATTTTTAATTAGAGCAGCATGTTCGTTGGCTGAGACAAAAGGAATTGGATACCCCCTTACCGTTTGGGCTTCGTTCATCTGGACAGACTTACGCTAATAGACAAGCAGCAAACCTCTGCATAAATAAAGCAGAGTATATTTTATTGATTTAAAAGTTTTAATTGCTCTTACAAACAGGTGGGAATCATAGCTTAAGAGCAAAATAAACATTTTTCTTTGGTCCTCCCTTTAATTACCAACAGATGAATTAGCAACTGAAGGAAAAACACACTTTTTAGGCTGCTGTTGTCTGGGTATAAAGTGGTCTCGTAAAATGCTTCCTTCAACGTGGATTTGCTTATAGAGTTGCCCAAATTAGCTCCAAGAAGCACTGGGGTCTTACTGAACCCTACCTCCACGTGTGCAAAGCAAAAGGAACTCTATAGGGAAAGATGAAGCAAAAAGAAGAGAGGCAGAAAGGAAGGAAAATGGAAGCAAACACACAAGCGGCATTTTAACTACAAAATACAATAGAGTATTCAAATGATACATTGCCACTTGAACAACACTGCAGCCTTAAAATACCCATTTGTTTCTTTCTTTTAAATTTTTTGTCATATTCTGTATATGTTAGTTTCATGGTCCCGTTTTTCCAGTTCTTAAATGGTTCCCACTTAGCAGCCGCTACTGGGATACATGGCCAGGATTCTGGAGTACAGCACTTTAAAGACAGCCAAAGAAATCAGCGCTTTGGAAAAATGCTGATATTTATTTCAAGGTGGAATTATAAAAAAGCTTCATCAGAGAGTAAGACATAGTTCTGACTTTCTGCTTTTGGGTCTTAGTCTTAGACCATCTTCAGAAAATTTTAATGCATTCTTCCTAAGAGAAATGTCTTCTTTTGCTTGTGGCTACCTGATTAAGGATTTTTATTATTATTAATTCTTTTTCTTAAACAAATTATCTCATCTGCTTAGGACTCTCCTGAAACATAAGATTTAATACAAGCTTGACTTTCCAGTTAATTGCTGTCTTGTCCACAACCACTTGTGCTTTCCACCAACAGAACTGGTACTTCAGGATTTGCCACTGGTTCCTACATATTAGCAAACATAGGTCTCTAGGTAGAAGGGAAAAAAAATCCTGACGACAAAACCCCCAACTTGCCCTTGTTGCCAATTCAGCTTTTTATCTTTTGATTTAGTTAATTGATTTACAAATTACAGCAATCAAACGAATGCATTGATTCTATCAAGCCATTTAACACCCTGCCCTACTCAGAAGACTCTGGGCACTGGATTGCATCCACTCAGAAGAACGACAACAATAAATCACCCTGGATTTCACATCTAAAATAAACCGAAAATTAGAACAGCTAAATTAAGAATTTTTACAGTACATTAGGGGTGGGATGCTTTAGTTGTGACATTATGGTCTGACTCACAGACCCAGATCTCACAAGTCGACACACTGACATGCTGTAAGCAAAAAGACACCATTTTCATCCACTATTTAAGTCCATTGCTCTGGGTTTATCCTTCACCAGTCACGTCCACCTACAGGTCTCACAAACTTACTTTTCCTACGTATCTACTGCCATCTCTGTACTGTCCTAACAATCTGAAGTCTGGTTTTGTGCAATAATACGCATATCAGGGTATGAACACTTAAATATAAAAACCATTTGGTTGGTAGAAGCCCTTTTCCTGTTGCCCACATCCAGGAGTGAAATCCAGACCCTTTCTGGCTCCCAGACTTGGGTATTCCCAACGGAAAGAAGAGGATTGATGGGCACGAGAGTCACCACCCGGCTGTGGCATAGGCAGGACAGCTTTGGAGACACCACAGTGGAGGACACAAGCATTCAGAGTCCAGAAGGATAAGCAAGTGCATATGTTCTGGTAGGCTGAGGGTTTATTATCATTATTATTATTATTCTAGAGTTTCTGTTGAGTTTTTTGGGGGGTTGTTTTTGGGTTTTGAGGGTGGTTTTTTTTTTTACATTTCTCAGAGTCCCGTATTTTATGTAACTATTTTCTACCATCACAAACAGATAGTTTCACTGTTGTTATTTTTCCCCCGTTCTTTCATCAAAGATCTTTATGCCCTGAAGAAACAACAATAAGAGGAATTTGGAAAAGACACATTTGAAAGGCATTCTTTCCATAACACAGACAGACAATTACGATATAGAAATTTATCGCTCAGCCCTCTTTATTCTGTACAATGCCTCCAATTCACTAGACGTGCTTCAGTTTTAAGTGCCATCATCTCCCAGCAGTTTAGACCCCAACTGTTTCCATTACGACAGGCAAGCGATAAAACGCTGCTGATGCTCAAATGGATAGTTCCAAAGGGCAGGGGCGTGTTGGATGCTTAAATTATACTGAGCCTGAATAAGAGAACAAACCTTCCATAGGATGTGACCCGAGTCACATCCAGATAAGTTACCTGGCCCACAGAGATCTAAGAGCGCTGCTTGGTGGCTCGTTATTCCCCTGTGCGTTGGTCCAGGACACACAAACGTGAGCTGGAATAGGTATTTCATATGCAAATGTGCGGTGACTTTCTGCATCACTGGCAGGAGGAAGGAAAGAAAAGCAGCTGTTGAGGAGACAGCATGTCATGTTATTTATTCACAAGCAACTGGATGGAAAAATAGATGGGCCTTCCGCTGTAAACGCTAAAATAAATATAAGGATAAGCAGTTATATACTGTACCCAAAACACTTAGCTTAACATTGATATACTGGGTTCTTTAGGTCAGTCTTATAGGAACCGACCTTGTATTTGTGCTGGTACACGTTTACAGACAAAACTGGCTTCCAACGGAAAACTGAGTAGCAATAGTCATCAACAAAACGCCCCCAATAATTCCGCTATCCATGAGATGAAAATACTGGTTTCCACTGAAAAATTAGTTAACGTCACTCTCAGAATGGCCCAAAACACCTTGACAGCCGTATAAATCAGGTGTTTTGCTCCACCCGAGTGAAAACTTACTACTATAGGCATCGCTTTGGTATTTCCAAAATTCCTAATACCCTGGCCGTGATTTCCCGTTACATGGTGCCCTCTTCCATTGCTGTGACAGAGCCAGAAAGTACAAACACCAACGTGAGCCACCCTTCCAGAAGCATCCGATTGCACTTTGTTTGAACGACTTGTGTTCGTTGATGTCTCCTTACTCGCTGTAAAAGGCTTTAGAGAGACCCGTTTGCATTCCAATGAATGCTTAACTTCAGAATACTTTTAATTTTGCGATTTTTCATCTAGAATCTGATCAGACGGCCACAAATATTCTCATTTTTTCACACTATTTTTTCAACCCATGCCACATAAAGCTGTCACATGTGCAGGCAGTGAGTTAGTCAATCTCTTGTCTACGGGGCTCCTCTGTTACAATTATTTGTTTGAAGTATCCACACAGCAAGGGAAACGGGCTGCAATTTGGAGTGTCAGGCTTTCTTAACTTATTTCCTGGTGTGCAAAGATGATTTGACTGGAGTAGGTCACCTCAAGTAATTAAAGACTAAAACAGACCACGACATTTATTAACTGAAGTGAGTCATCTACAATAGACATCTCCTGATCCATAATTACTGAACAGATATGGACAAATTTGTAAAAAGGGAAAATTTAGAATAAGAAAAATGGGCAAGACTACCATTTGTGCCAATGCTCCTTTATATCACTCTAGCAACACAAAACAGATTTAAAGCACGCATAAACGTACACCCATCTAAAAAAATCCCATGATAAACTCAAGAGCACACACAGAAATTGTCACATCTACAAAACTATGGCCCTAATGTGGATTATACTACCGCGCTTGACTTTCAAGAATCAAATACCTGAATTTGGAACTTACACTGTATTTTCATTTCTCTCATTAGCAAGTTCAATTCCCTTGGAAGGTACAAAACTGCTGAACCTTACAGCTAACTCGGCTCCAGTTTAGTTAACTGAAGCAGAAGAGACACCTGAGACCGAAATGCTTTATACTTCCTAAAAAAGAACAATCCACTGAACCAATCCACTCTTTTCTCGCAGTCCACTGAAAGAGCCACTCGATTGCAGCAAGTTTTGATCCTTACCCCTGTGAGTCCAATTCCATCTCCTGACCCACAGGTAGAAACTCCAATTTCATTATCCGGCCCCTGCGCTGCTCAGTATGAATTGGGATGGCGTAACATCAAGGATGATGGCTATTTCATTTCTGCAGCAGGGAAAAGAGGTCAGGGAATACAGAAGCAATAACACTGGCCGACCATCAACCTTTCTTCCCCTGCACGAGAAGGGAAACCGCCCTGGTCCTGGAAAGATATGGGAGTAGCAGCAAAAGAGAGGACACCCTGAGCTGACCCTGCGTCTGCAGCAGAGCGAAACAAGAAATGAAGTCGATGCCACGTTGTTAAAAGAGCAGAAAGTAACTGTGGTCACTAAAGGGTAATTATTGGCATCTACTCACCCTCTTTCTAGAAGTCAAAAACCTAAACAGATCTTGGCAGATAGTAAATTATCCATGAGCCAGCAATGTGCCCTTGTCGCCAAGAGGGCCAATGGGATCCTGGGCTGCGTAGGGAAGAGAGTGTTCGAGGGAGGTCATTCTTCCCCTCTACTTTGCACTGGTGAGGCCACAACCGCGTCCAGTTCTGGGCTCCCCAGTTCAAGAGAGACAGGGAACTGCTGGAGAGAGTCCAGCGTAGGGCAACAAAGATGATGGAGGGACTGGAGCATGTCCCTGATGAGGAAAGGCTGAGAGAGCTGGGACTCTTGACCCTGGAGAAGAGAAGGCTGAGGGGAGACCTTATCAATGCTTCCAAGGATCTAAAGGGTGGGTTGAAGGAGGATGGAGCCGGACTCTTTTCCGTGGTTCCCAGTGACAGGACGAGGGGCAACGGGCACAAGCTGGAACAGGGGAAGTTCCACTCAAATGGGAGGAAGAACTTCTTTGGGGTGAGGGTGGCAGAGCCCTGGAAGAGGCTGCCCAGGGAGGGTGTGGAGTCCCCTTCTCTGGAGATCTTCAAGCCCCGCCTGGATGCTCCTGAGTGATGTGCTCTGGGCAACCCTGCTTTGGCAGGGGAGTTGGACTGGATGATCTCTACAAGTCCCTTCCAACTCTGATGATTCCGTGATACAAGTTGCCACCAGAATTTAAGACTTGAAGTACCACCTGCTGTTGCCATTATCCAGTTGGTTACAGATCACAGACAGGATACGGCCAGACACCCGGGCAATGAGAGAATTCCCATCCCTGTGGATTTTCATAGTCTGCAGCCAAACAAAAATAGAGTAAAACAGAGAAGAAAAAAAGATACTGGGAGAGAACTGTCTGATCAAACACCCCAGATCAACACCAGAGGTATGACCAGGACTCGCATCCCGTCCCCCAGCCCAGCACTCCACCACTTGGGGCTCACACGTTTAGGTCTGAATGCTGCCTCCAAGCATGTGCTCACGCTTCAAACTTTGTGTTTGTTCAGCAAATCTGGGCTTGCAGGCTGGTCTCGGCCCCAGTTTAATTCTTAGCACAGACCTAAAAAGCATTTCACAGAAAAAAGCGCATCAGAAACCATAAAAATTAGTGTCCTTGTTCTCATAATTTTCTCTCAGTGTTCCACCCCGGGCAAAGAAAATCATTTGGCTTTACAACGAACTCTGCTGTAAGTCAAGTGTTATTAAGGGCTTCTTCATATTGTTTATCACAGGAATCTAACTCGATGTCTTCCTGAGCACTCCTATGAATGCTTGTTTATTAAAAGGTACAAGTGTTACTACAGCCCTATAAGCACCAGAGTGACAAGCTCCTTCTTTACACTTACAGAATTAACAATATGAGACCAGAGTCGAACGACAGACGTTACCTTGTTTGATAGGAGTCCACAGCTTCTATGCCATGCAATTAGGGATGCTGTCTTAATGTCATACAGCAAAATAAAGCTAAACCCACAGTGCCCATGGGGCTCAAGAGCAGCAAGTTATTTTAAATTACTGTTAGTAGGTACTATTCTCCAGTGCCCTGCCCTTACGCAGTCATTTTTATCATGCAAAATCAATGTACGCTGCAGCTAATGCTACGACGCAGTGGTTTTTTTAACTGGCACTTGCTAGGATTTGAAATCTTGCCGTGAAAACCTCCTTATGCAAACAGAAATCCCACACAGGGGGGAAGAAAACGCACAGGTGAATCTCGAAGGAACTCCGTAGCCTTGGCAAACCACAACAGCACCACCCCAATAGGGTTTGTATTATGTCTTTTTAGCAATTGGTTTCAAAGCGCTTAAACTCAGAGCAGTATTATTACCTCCATTTCATACCTGGTGATAAAGCAATGAAGTGAGGGATGGAGACTATTCAGGCAATGGCAAACATGGCACCCACCAGTTTCTGGCTATTCCTGTAGCCCAGAGCCTATAAATAAAAACATCTGTAGCATCAGCGATAATAACTTTGGGACCTTTAAATAATGAGCATTCTTAAATAGCCCTAACAGTATTTCCTTCTTCTGAATCTAGATATTAGGCCTGCCTTAACTCCTCTTATTAAAACACATTCCCACCCAGGCTTTTCTTGAAAGGCACAAAAGGCTGCGGTGCCCACGTGGCGCAGCGTCAAATACCTTTGCTCGCAGGATTCATTCCGTGCCATCCTCTCCTGATGAGCTTGTAATGTATTAAAGAAACAATTCCAACTCTCCATAAAAAAAGGGAGCAAGTTTCTCATAAAATAAGAGCACATTATTTCACGAGCAAAAAAAGAGATACACAATTTAATCTCCAAAAATTAGCATAACTTTCCTATTATTCTAGAGACTGCTTGATTAAATTAGCCTATATCACTTTAAAAAGAATGAGATATGAATTCTAAAGAAAAAGAGCTTAAAATTGAAATTCGAAGAATAAAACCCTAACGGGGACCCATAAAAGGGAAAAAAGCACAATATTGCCCGTAACGACAAACATCGTGTAATCCCATAACGCAAGAGTGCACGTGTCACTCCACTCGGCAGCGGGAAGGAGTCACCGGGCTCGGGCTCTGCCCCACAGAGACCGCGTTCAGCCGAGGGCACAGGGGGGTGCGATTCCTTAACGAAGACTCCCGGATTAAGTAGAACATTCTGGCTTTTTTTCCTCCCCCACGGCTGCCTCGTTAATTGGACTTGGTGATTGAGGTGATCGGTCACCAAAGCCCCCCCCCGCCACACACTTTATGGGCGGGTGAAACACGGGGAGCCTTCCCCTGCTTCTCAAAGTGCTGTACGTGCGAGGACGAGCAGACAGGCCGCGGGGCTGAGCTAATATTGGCAACGAGGCCCTTCTCCACCTACTGCCTGAAAAACACTTGACAGGGACTGACGGACAATAAAGGTAGAACCTTTATTAAGGTTAAGCAAGAGTTTTTGTTAAGTATTTCCAGGTAAATCTGGCTTATTTTGGGTACCGTACTGCTATGATGTCCTTACATGGGTTGAAGTACAACAATAATGCTCTAATTATCATGTTTACATAAACACGAATACATACGTAAACGCACCGAAGCACGTACCTGCTTAAGATATTAATAGAAGGTTGTCTACAAAGTAGAGCATCGGTAACTATGAGTGAGCACAGTTTATGTTACAAAGAGGGAATATCTTTCTGACCAGAAGCCCTACTCCACAGCAGGGTAACGCAGAATCATAGGAACATAGAACTGTCAGGGTTGGAAGGGACCTTCAAAATCATCTGGTCCAACCATCAACCCAACTCTGATAAGAACCATCACCAAACCATGTCTCTAAGCACTATGTCAACCCGGCTTTTAAATCCCTCCAGGGATGGTGCCTCAACCACTGCCCTGGGCAGCCCATTCCAAGGCTTAAGAACCCTTTCAGGTAAACATTTTTCCTAATATCCATCCTAAACCTCCCCTGGGGCAACCTGAGGCCATTTCCTCTTGTCCCATCACCTCTTCCTTGGGAGAAGAGACCGACCCCCCCTGGCTACACCCTCCTTTCAGGGAGTTGGAGAGAGCGAGAAGGTCTCCCCTCAGCCTCCTTTTCTCCAGGCTGAACACCCCCAGCTCCCTCAGAAGGTCTCCAGACCCTTCTCCTTGTGCTCCAGACCCCTCCCCAGCTCCGTTGCCCTTCTCTGGACCCGCTCCAGCCCCTCAAGGTCTTTCTTGTGGTGAGGGGCCCAAAACTGGACACAGCCCTGGAGGTGGGGCCTCCTCAGTGCCCAGTACAGGGGGACGATCGCCTCCCGAGTCCCACTCACCACACTGTTCCCGACACAGGCCAGGATGTTTCTGGCGCCATCAGGCCAATAATTCCCTTTGAAAGAAGGAGCAGAGCATCTCAGGCTTCACTCTGTCTTGTGAAGCCCACACTGTATGGTGTAAATACACCCAGAGAAGAACTGATCTGGAGGGACAACAGGAGAGCAGCAGCAATATTTCCTTCACTTTAAACCATACTAACACGTTCGCTGCCCTGCAACAATCCCGACTGCCTTTCTCACCCCGAGCAAAGTTCACAACCCACCGATGGAAACACCGATCCCTCTGATCCCTGATGTTAGTTTTGGTAATGGAGAGAAAAGATTTCATTGAAACCATATTCCAATTAGGAACTGTGGTTATCTGAACATAAAAGATCCAGTAATTTTTGCTGATGCGATCATTACTGCAGAGACTTAATTGGCCAGAACTGTCAATGGCAATTAAATGCTTATAGTCGGGGCTCTCGGAGGCTCAGTGACTTACTGCGCGTGTTTTAAAGCATCCCATTTGTTCAGTCACACTAGATGACTGCGATAGTGCTTGGAAACTTGAATTTTATTCTATGGTAACAGTTAAAACACACAACAAGCAAATCTTGTGTAATTGGTAGCTTTATAGGTTGCAATCAATTGTCTTATCTTTATATAGAGAAACAATGCTTTCTGCCGGTTTTTCTCACTTCTCACCAGGGGAGGTTATCCTGATGGAGACTGCAATTAGAACGGCAGTGAACCATTGGAGATTTGAAAGGTTGAAAACATTATCCTTCTGGGGGATGCTTCACTTGGAGGGCTTTTTGGCTAGTGGCCAAGCCTGAGCTGCTTTTGAGCTCAACTGGGTGATTCAACCTCAAAAGTTTCATGAAAAGCAACCACCAACCTAAAACCTGGAGAGTCACAAGGGTCAGACAGATGACTCAATAAATAGCTCGAAGTTTGGTGTAAAAAAGTTGTCTCAAGAGTCCTTCCTAGCACTGTAAGGTCAACATTAGTTTGAGAAACACCACATGACATCTATTTCTTCCCTATTATTTAGTTATCTCTAACATAATGGCGCAGCCAAGCGCAGGTCAGGCTATGGCATTAGATATAATCCAAACACAGGGATATAGATTCTCTTCAGGAGAACATCACACATGATGGTTTAAAAAAGCAGGATCAGATGCAGTGGGCATGATGACCAAGCTCAACCAGTAGTCACAACAGAAGTCTCCCTGTGATATGTCAAGGACAACAGCACAGAAAACAACCTCCTGAAAGAAGGTCTATGAGATGTGGCTTCTCATTCCAATCCTACCATCATCTTCCCATGCAACTTTCAGCACCCCCAAATATCTACACCTCCAACGCAGACCTTCATTTCATCTACATTATCACCTGAATTGGTGCCAGCCTAAATTTGAGGCAGCAAATCTGTTTTGGGGAGGGGAGCTCACAAAAGGTACATGCTATTGCTGGATTGCCCCTTCCACTGATGTAGCCAGCAGAGAGCACAACACCAAGCCATGATCCACCCAGCCCACCCAGTTATTTTGTATGACATTAGAGAATGGATAGATTTTGGGGCGCAAATTCAGAGAGATATTTTTCCCCACGCAGCGAACACATTTTTCCACAGATTACAACTTCTGAATATTAGTGATCACGAAACAACACGTGTACTTCCACCTTACCTTCAGCAGAGACAGAGTCTCCTTGGAGGCCTGGAAAAATCTATTCTACAGAAGCAGGATTCTTTTTTGAGATTGTTTTCTAAATCAAGGGCTTGTCTATCACAGGAGGTCTCTGATAAATTGAAATCTGTGTCACGGTGTTTGATACCTTGCCACTGGATGAGAACCAAATCATACCGATACCTCTGTGCTCACTACACAGTCTTATCTATATCCTCACTTTTTAACAACATTTTATTCTATTCTAAGTCACTGTACAAGAAAATTTATCATTAATGTAAGAATTGGCTTCATGAGAAAAGAGAAAAAAAAAACAAAAGGGGGAGATACATCCAACGATCTGTAAAAGAAAATAAAACAACTGCATAAATCACTACAAAACCAGGTACATTTATTGTAGTCTGGAAGAAAGCTGCACTTCATAAAACCTGACACTGTCACCTTACGTCTACAAAAGGGAGATAGAAAAAAGAATTTGGATGCTAAATTTGCCCTTTATTTAGATTCTGGAAATTGTAACATCATAAATTTAGAATAAATCAGTCAACTTCAGTCCCTCAGACTAGAAGCATTCCGTATTGTACGTTAGATACTAAGAATTTGGATGCTAAATTTGTCCTTCATTTAAAGCCTGAAGATTATAACTTCATAAACTTGGAATGAATCAGACAACTTTGGTCCCTCACACTCCAGGCATTCTGTACTATAGATTGTATGTTAGATACTAAATGTTAATATTAAGATGTATTCCTCTAGGAGCAGGCTTTTTGTGCAGCCTTCATTATTTTGCACAGTCAGACAAGGAGCTCAGAAGAGACAGCAGGACCAGGTTCTTCACTGGTATTTCTACTTCAGGCCAGAGCAACAACAGGAAAGCGAAAAAATGAAGTAGCCTGACCCTCAGGTACCGAGCACTTGAATTGGAAAAATATTTTTAGCAAATCCTCTGGAAAGTGAAGTGCAGAAAGAATAAGGAGGAGGAAAAAGATGAGTACCAAAATTTGTTTCAAATGTGACCGAAACCACAAGCAAATATCCAGGGGGGGAATTCAACCACCCCCATAACTAAGTGATTTCAATTTTTGTTGAAGTGTTTTTCCCTTTTCTGTCTCACTGTCTCCTGGTTTTAAGTGTGGGGAGGGGTTTTTGCATCGGGGTTTCTTTTTCTAAAAAACCCAAAGTAATAAAAAGTTAAATATTGGAAACAGAAGGGAATCCAACACCTGGACAAGAAATGAAGTTATTTGATTTGTCATTTCAGCCACTAACCCGCAGAAGCCACTATTTACTCTCAGTTGCTCCTACAGCTTCATTAATTTCCAATGAATTGAAGATGCATTACCTTACTGAGAATCTGGTCATAAAAATATACGTGTGTTCAGTCTTATAATTGAAAAACAGCTACCTTTAGCAAGAAAGTATTTGACTAACAAATCCCATTCCTTACTAAGACTGCTTCGTATAAGAACACAACCGCCGATTGCACAGCAGGCTAACACGGAGCATCCCGGCATCGCGTCCTCTGATACAACTGGATGCATTTGAGCCATATTGTTAAAACATGGATTTTTTAAAAAGTGATGAAACATCTTCAGGCAGAGGTATGCGTGACACCAGAGCCTGCTCTAAGAGCTCCTCTGTTCAACACTCCTGCAGTGAGGATGGATTCAAACCCAAGCCCCGTGCCTTGGAGGTAAGAGATCCCTCACCTACTGGGTAAAGAGGAGAATATTCTCCTTCTCGTTTGCTGTGTAGAGAAATACACACACCTGAGCCAAAACGAATACACGTGACCAGGATTTGCAAGTAGTTTCTTCATGACCCATTTTGAATTTTTCAGAAAATAATTTGTATAACCACAAAAACCTGTGCTCAGCTGCTCCAGAGGCATCACTAACACCCCTGCACACGCAGCCTGGGTCCTTTCCCAGGCCACCGCTCTGAGTCTGAACAACAGAGTCTCTGCTTACAATTTTCAAGGTGTTGAGGAATCATTGTATATCATAATCCAGCTGCCTTAATTAAAAACAAATCCACTGTATTCATTGCAAGCTAAGTCCTGTTTCCACAGAGAAAAACAAGGAAGATTATTAACCACATACTTTATGGTACTTACGAACAAAGCCTAAGAACCATGGAGCACAGTTTCATCAACAGGTTCTCCTACACTGTTCCCACACAGGATGGGTCTCACACCCTGCGCTGGTCTCAGCGTAGACTTAGAACCAGTTTCTCACAACGAGTCGTGTCCGTGATGTAGAATTTTGCAGAAGATAAGAGGAAGGCAGCCCAAAAAGTAAGGTCTGCTGCAAAGGGGGTAATGAAAGGTCTCTTTCAGCCTAGACAACTCTATGATTCCGTGATCTCAGAAGTGGCCCTAACATTAACTAAACAGCTACAATTCCCACTCCACGGAGTATGACACCGCAGCATATAAAACTAGTGCTCTAAAAAAATGCCACAGTGCTTCTAAATGTTAAAAATGAGAAGACACGCACGTTTGTGAGGGCAGAAGAGGTAACCAGAGCGTGCAGGGCAGATCCACGCCTGCAGTTTCACACCTGCAGAGGCTGCAGCCACAGCTCCTCTAACGTGACAAATAGCTTGGGATGTCAAGACTGGGAGAGTAAGCAAGTTTTAGACAGAAGAAAGAAAAATCAGACCTCTTTAAAAGACGTGTGAATTTGGGCAAACGATAAATGGAGGCATCTTAAGTAAGCTGTCATTTCTGGAAATACTCATCTCTTCTGGAACTCATTCCTTGGCAGGAATCTGCCTTTCTTCTTCAGATCTCACATAAAGCAATTGCGTTGTTTGCAAATTCAAACATCCCAAACTCTTTTGCCTCATCGCTTATAAGTGAGGTTTGTACTAAGACCCCGATTTGAACTTTGAGGGGTGAAAAAACACGACCCACAGGAGTAAATGCAATGCAGGAAAAACTGCCGAAGAGAGCACAGGGCTAATAGGATGCACCTTTGTAGTGCCTGTGGATTTTTTTAAGCAGAATGGATGGCAAGATGATGGTGATGCTAAACCCCCCAATCAGTCAGTGAACAAAGTATGGAAAGAAGGTGAGAGATGTACTTCACATTCTGTGAACTGATTTTCTAGAGGTCAGAGAGAAATTAATTATGCCCACAAGGGAAAACCATCCCCACAGCTGTTAATGAAAACACTGTATTTGGACAGGTTGCCCAACTAGTACAATAGTATTTTCAGATACACAAACGTATAAAGTCTTCTTTGTGCTCTTGAAAATCGTGCCCAAAATGAGGCCGAAGGGACCGCGCTAAAATCCAAACACTATCGCACTAGACAATGCTGTCAAAAAAAATAAAAATTAACTGTGGGGAAAAGCTTATAACAGAAAATAGAAAATGAAATAGAAATATTAGGAGATACAAAAGGCAGGGAGTTGCTCCGTTTGAGTAATCTGGAAGAGAATTCAGACAAACAATCCCCTGCCCAAACCACTACAAGCGGGATGCACTAATCCTACATTTTCAGCCACCAATCTGGCAACATGAGTTTACTCCCCAAATAAGAAAAGCTTCTTGAAGATTAGATGTTAAAAAGCACAAAATAGGATACATTTACATTGCCTTACAAACTATTTTCACCCAAATGCTTCATTTTTCTACTATGACAGCAGATAATAGTGGTGAAATGCTCACTGAATTTGTAAACCAGGTGACTATAATGTGGCATAAACATGTTCATTATGCAAATCTGATTGCTTAAATCTTCAGATGTAGCTCATTTATTTGTATGAGATGGAAGATACTCAGTTCTTTGCCTTTCCTTAGCTAATTCACTAAAAAGTCTTTCTAGATAATTGTTCATATTCCACCAAAACCTATTCACATTCCAGCAAAAGTAAAAGAAAGCATCTTACCCTGCAAAACAGTTCTGATAAGAGAAGAAAAAGTTACCTTGGGTCTGAGCTTGAATTTCGCTTCCTAATTTAGTGGGATGGGTTGCAGTGATAAGAGAAATATAAATGCATCATTTTTGAAGCATTCAAAGACCTTTTGATTTAATTCTTTGAATACCACTGACGTTGCGTAGAAAAGAACTCAATTGCTCTTGGAAATTGGAGGGTAGATACCAGAGAATGCCAGGACATAAGAATGAGAAAACAGGAGGACTGAGAAGGGTGAGCTTAGAAAACACCTCCTTAGAGGCAAAAAGAAGATGGATGCTCCGTCCATCTCTACAATATTCCACAAAAAGACTTGTTTAATACTCATCCTCTTGTATTTGTGGCGGAGCCGCCTTCCCTTCTCTAAAGTGAACACCTTTTTCCTTTCCTCCAAAATCATAACATCCCTGTTGAAGCCACTGGTGCCTCTTCCACGTGAGGCTGCGAAAGGCAATGAATGTCCTCAGCAAAACTCGGATCCTTCTGTAAAAATTCTCACCCTATGACTGCGTACGCAAGGCCTCTGCTCTCTACTCTTTTCCTCTTCCGAGGTGATGCGATGCTGCTCTGCTGTGCAGTAGAAACGGCTGTATTTGTGACACAGCTCCTATAGGCCATAAATATATTGTTGTTCTTCCCTCTGTGCTGAGCATCGGTGCTGAGTCTGTGAAATCAGTGTCGCTGGCTGTGAATGAAGCATGAAATGAAAAACCCTTGTCCATTCCACAGAGAGAATACAGACAGTGCAGTATCATTTATTACACTGTGATAAAGACTGTGTGCTGTACAAACAAAGCAGCCGCTGGTACTTTGAAATTCTCTCCCCCTTTCCATGTTTTACTCACTGCATTATGCCCTTTCTACCTTCGCTAGTTCAAAGAATCAGTCAAGAAGGATAGATCCACTTCCAGCAACCAACTCTCCCCTCGTAAATACAACGGGGCCTGATTCACATCAGGGACTAAAGCTTCAGCACAGACTGGAAACCTGACTTTCTCAGCCCAAGACTCCAGGTACCTCTTTGAAAATAACCGTATGAAATTAAGCCTATTTAACAAGCAAAAAAAATACACCGCATCCATTTCTGGAGATAAAGAAGCTTTTTGTATGAGCCCTGAGAGCTCACAATGTATATTAGATGATATTCAGAGTGAAGCTAACATGAGAGCAGAAGGAAAGAAGAGCTGCATCTATAATCATAGGCAAACTTAAATGAAAAATGTATTTGTGCTGGCAGTTGCGCAGCAGTCAGTGGAGACACACTTGTTCCCACGTACAGCTCAAGGAGGCAGCTTGGTGTTTCACAGTGGGGCCTCTGGACAGAGAGAAATTCAAATTAAAAAGTAAAGCTGGGTAGTACTGGGTTTGTCTCCTCTACATCCCATGCATGCAAGTGTCTGACAGAGGCAGAACTCTACATCCCATCTCAGCGCTTATGGCTTCTTAAGCATAACACGGCATTGCAACCCCCCTTCTTCTCGTTACACCACTCCTCTGGAAAATGTCCTTGCCAGGAATTAGAAATGAAGTACATCAGCACTAATATTAAAAGGTCCCTACACAGGGGGGAACGCAGCGATGGCGAGAGATGGGATTATTCTCTGTCACCCAACGGGAACTGCTCCTGGCCTGAAGGTCCTCCACTGAAACATGCAGTTGTGGAGGGGTGTTAGCGATCAGCAAACACTGAATTATACAGGGGCCTGGCTAAACAGAGACGGAAGTGATGCTTAAAAAAAAAATATATAAATTAGAAGTATTTTTCTAAACTTCAATTTTCTTACCAGAAATCTGAAGGTTGGGATTTCGGGGATTATTTTTGGCACTGTTTTGTTGTGAGATCTGGTCCGCGTTCCACTTTCCTCTCCTTTTTGAGCTGGCAAAAGCAGCTAAAAACCTGAAAACCCCAAAACCCCGAAAAAACCAAAACCCCAGCTTTAAATTTGGGGTAAAAGACCTGATACGCCATCACAATACATCTAAATATAATCATTTCAAAAGCTGGATTCTCAGCTCCTACCCCAGTTTCCCTGTGAATATGCTCTTTCTTGTCAGCTTGTTGAATCAGGGCCGGAACATCAGTAACTGGCTGTGTACTTAGCAGAGAAATACAAGAACAGGATGTCAGGCTGTATTAAAATCCAAGTTGTAAAACAGGGCAGCATTAATTTCTTTTTTTTTTTTTTCTTTTTGTGATATAATAATCATATCTGGAGTTTTGTTCTGTGTGAGGAGGCATGTGTTAGACGGTGTCTCCTCGGTGTTAATTGCCCAGAAGTGAAAAGACTGACAGCGCGATGGTTCTGGGAGGTGACGCTGCTCCTGCGCTGTGTGTGCGCCACAGAGTTCTGAAAATAGGAAGGGAAGCGTGGCTTGGTTTTTCTCTTAGTTCTATCCAGCAGAAAACTCACAAAACCAAATCCTTCCTAAAAATCTCCTTTTTTCACATTTTTTTCTATCTTATTTATACATTATAACTACCCTACACTTTGATTGAGGGCGTGTACAACTTAGTCTCAACTGCGTGAGAGCAGTGAGTGCGGGTGAAGTGATGACAGCGCTACGGTGGTGTCACTGGGTTTCCAACACTTGGGGTGTAGCGACAGGACGAGGAGGAACGGTTTTAACCTGAAAGAGGGGAGATTGAGCTGAGATGTGGGGAAGAAACTCTTTGGTGTGAGGGTGGTGAGAGCCTGGCCCAGGTTGCCCCGAGAAGCTGTGGCTGCCCCATCCCTGGAGGGGTTCAAGGGCAGGTTGGAGGGGGCTTGGAGCAACCTGGTCTGGTGGGAGGTGTCCCTGCCCAGGTGGCACTGGATAAGCTTTAAGGTCCCCTCCAACCCAAACCATTCTATGATTCTACAATCAATTCAGGTTCCTGAGGGTCTGAGAAAAACGCCATAGCCTGCGCTGAACTCTGTGCTCAGGGGTGGATCAGCCATTGCACACAGGCTGCCCACATCCAGGTGTTCTAGGATCCATCCCATTTAAACACCAGCATTTTTAAAGAGCATTTTATTCAGCAGAAGCAGCTTAATCTGTCAGACAGGTGGCCTCAGGACATCTTCTGAAAGCACAGGGGCCGCATCGTGCTGCGTTCTGCACACAGCTGTTTAACAGACAGTCCCTGCCCTAAAAGCTCACAATCCACATATCAAACAGAGGCAAAGAGACGGAAACAGGATGGTGCCTGGGTCAGAAGGAAAAGCGGCAGCGGGAACAGCACCGCTCGAGTGCCACCGCTTCTCAGCTCTTCCTTTCTGCCGTTCTTCACCTATTTAAGCTCATGAAACGTTAAGAGGAAAAACAGCTTCCTCTGAAGTCTCAGCCTGTACAGGAGGGTCTCAGGAATTGATTAGGTCCTTTAGGAGATGCCATACTGCAATTGTGTTTATGCATTTATATAAACATATACACACTTCTCTGTTTATTTGAATCCCAATCTTCACTCCAGCCCCTTCTGGCAGGTGTTTTTTCCCAGTAGCTGGGGACCTATGGAATCTACACATGAAATCACGCGTCAAGCACACGTATCCTCAAGTCCTGCCTTGTCTCCTCAGCCTGCTGGTATTTTGGATACTTTATATTCAAAGTAAAATCCTGATCCTGCCATCCTCAGACAAGCAAAGATCTCCAGGGAGCAACCGCAGGATCAAAACCATAATGTGATACATGCCCCTTGGTCTTTATTTATTATTAACTGCTCAGCAGAATGGCTGGAATTCGGGCTGACAATAACAAGCCAAACTCCCTCTTTCATCCAGGAATTTACTATCTCATGTTTCAAAATGCTTGCTATTATTAGAATATGCAGCGCTGCATCCATGCAGAAGGGAGAGAGAATTGTGCTTCGTCTGGTTAGAATTCTGCACAGCCTGCATTCGGTGATAAAAATTAAGCTAACTCATATACATAAACGAGTTTAAAAAAAATAAATCTACTGCATCCTCAGTATTTTAATACCCCGGAGAATTCCCTGGGAGGTTATGATTTTTCATCCAAGTAACCACTTCATCTCTAGGATAAAACAAAGATTGTATGACATTTTAAAATAGAATTAATACACCTAGAGGGCAGAAGGTCATGAGTGAGTCTACACTTTGTTGTTAGAAGAAATTTACTATCTCAGCACAAGTGAACGGAACAAAACCAAGGACTTAATGATCAGATTTAGAAATGTTGTTATTGCTGTCACCGAATGCATCATCAGCTTCAGAATATTTGCATAAGTGGAAAAAATTTTAAATCTCGCAAAAAAATTAGTATGTACTTGTTATTTTTATCCCTCCTCCCCAATTACTATTTGTGTGCTTATCTAGACACAAAGCCCCTAGAGATTACATCAGGAAATACAGAGATTATTCGATAACCTAACTTCATGTTATTTAATTCGCAGAAGAGAAAATGATTCTCCAGCGCTAAGACTATAACAAGAAACTTTTTAATATGTTTTTCATCTGCACAAATCATCACCCTGGTTTTGGTTCATTACGTGAGAATCACACTGAACATACTTCCAGGATGGATGGCAAAAAAACAGTGCCGTGTAAAATCTGTCTATAGTTCTCTTTCACATCCATAGCTTTTTTAAGGTGAATTTATACAGTAATGGAAACAGACTTCTGGAGCCTGAAAGGGAAAGTTTCAAAGGCAAAGAATCAATTTATGCTGAGCAGAGAGATAACTAAGACTCGTCATGTGAACTTTGGGGGGGGGGGTTGGGCCAGCACCAAGTACAACACACAGTGCCTGGAGCGGGGACTTGGCGCGACAGATCAAGACTTGGCAAAGCCCAGTCTGGTCCAGTACAAACCTTCTGCACCATGCTGGGCAAGGAGAAAAGATTCTCCATTTCTTAGCAGTTACATGCAGCCAGAAGTCCCTTCCATGCCCTTTTGAGAGGCAGGGAGGGAAGAGTGTTTAAACCTTCAAATTATTCAATTCAGTGGCAATAGAGCATAAAGCAGGCCAGTGAATCCCAGTACTGAGTGACCAGATCTTCCAGTGGGTGCAGACGATGTGCAGTTCCACTGGACTTAGCAGAAATACCTGAGTCTGTGCCAAGGGAGGATAATACAAACCATGAACCTTTAGAAAGTTTCTTATCACTTCTTCAAGAGCAGATTTCTTTTCATCCCAGCAGGTTTGTTGGTCCCGCATTTCACATAAATAAGGACCTCTGGCAATGATTTTATGCTTGTCAGGTTCTATATTCTGTATAGAGATGTCAAGCACTGTTTTAACTCAACTCAGAAGCAACTTCAAATGCTTGCTGTCAGCAATGTTGGGACCAAACAAACTTTAAAACAAATCAAAATAAGAAAAGAGACAGGGAGCTCCATTCAAGATGATCCTACTGTCATTCCTATTAATAGTTCTTATCAAATTAAGAAAAATCAGCAAAGGGAAACCTCATCTATAGCTAGTGTGTATGTACATAAGCTTAATAGTGCGAGATGCCAATAGCTTACAGAACTTATATTTTCACTGCCACCTGCAGCCATCTAATTCCAGGCTCAAATCCTCCAAAACACTGCTTTCCTGACCCTCTCAGCAGGACTCTGAAACTCTTAAAAAGGCTGAGCAGTTATGCTCATGATAATTCAAAAGAAATCCATTCTCGTAAAGCCATCTCCCATCCCAGTTAGAATCAGAAAATTCTGTGACGTGGGCAGTGCTATTTATGAATTTGGAAATCTTTTCCACGTGAATTTGTAACAGGTACTAAACCATATTCAAATCATAATTTTGTTGAAAATTACAAAAATTCTTATTTGGGGAAAAAAAGCACAGAAAATCATCACCTGCTAATGCAAGCTGCAACTTCCAAATGCTCGGCTCCATTTTCAAAATGGAAAACCCCAAGCACCTTCCCTCTTCTTTGTTTTTTCACCAGTTGGAAACCTTGATTATATTTCTCCTTTTTTTTGTATTGCCCTGGAGAGAAACTCGGAACAAACGTGTGAACTCAGTTGGTATTTGGAGGTCTTTGACAAAGCCTTGTCAAAGGAAGAAAACCAAATTTATCTTGATCTTGGGGTGCACCTTTAAGAAGAATTAATAGTCTAAGGTGGTGAAATGAGTCAGGGAAATATATGCTGTCTCCTTTATTTTCTAGAAAAATATTAGGCAGGAGATACCTCACTTAGGACAATAAACTGCTCATTTTGAGAAGTTGAGCTATAGCTACAGATGAATAATGAACAAGAACAGCTTTGTCTCCTTGTGCCACAGCAACCACCCCAGGATAGAAAGCAGTGAAACTGAAAGCTTTAGTTCAAATAATAGAACACATTTACCATTTCTACCACAGATCTATGCACACTGAAGGAGTCCTGTGCCTTACACAGAAGCAATACGATCACGGTAAAAACAGGTGAAAACACTGCCGGATTGCGGCTGAGAAAGGAATGGGGAAAAGTAGAGCATCCTCATGCCATCCAGGAGCCGTCAAACACAGCCCTACGTTCTTATTTTTGCGCTCTAATCTGGGACGTGTTCATCTCCAAAGTCAGTCCAGGGGATCTGGACCCCCTTCCTCCAAACCCATTCATTTTACACACCGTAAGTGCTCATTTTTAATAACATCAGCCCTTCCAGCTTCACTGACCCAGTTCAGGAGGGTGGTACCTGCACAGCTCAGCTCTGAAAGTTCAGTCCTTGCTATTTAATATCCAAGCTAAAGCCTCTGCCATAAAACGAATACTACATATATAGATGCACCTACATATCTTTGTATTTTCCTCTCTTTTTCCCTATTAAGAACATAATTCCTAGCTAGCACTGCATGTAATAATCTTGCAGCACTAAAGGAGTTTATTTATATGTAACTCTACATTCTCAGACCCAAAACATCTCTGGAAGAGATGAACAGCTCTATCCTTTAAAAATTCCTGCGGTTCCATAACTGAAGCACAGCAAATAACACTGAATTATTGAGAGAAACTTATCCTTGTTGCCAGACAAAGAGTTAAAAGTCTGTATTTGGGCTGCTCCATATGCATTGCATGCCCTCTCTGAATAGGATTACGCTCAAATTCCCCACACTGGTAATTATTATATGTAAATACCCAAAGTCGATTTGCCAACTGCATGGTTGTATTTGACATCTGCATATTTCTCCCATCCACCGTAACTCTGCGCGCAGACAGCTGCCTGCTTGTATAAATCTGCCATTTGACTTTATGAATCTCCCGAGTTGTAGCGTAAGCAGGTCAGGTTTTGGGTAAAAAAATTTTGGAATTAATGAGACCCAACAGCGCGGGTATTTCGGGATGAAGAGGCAGAGGCTGGGGCAGGCTGAAGGAGGAGGGTATTTTGTTTATTTGCAGAGACGATGAGCAGTAAAACCCTAACGGTTAAGAAAGGGCAAGTCCAGCACTACTGCAATTAAAGCTAAAGGCTTTAAAATACAAGCTTTTTTTTAAAAAAATAAATAAAAGGAAAAATGCATTTAAAATTCATCTCCGCCACTTGACTGTTGTCAAAGCTCTGAGTGTGCTGAAGAGGCCACGGTTGTTTTGCAGTTATTAAGGAATGGAACTGGAGGCCGCAGGTGAGGGCTTTGCAACTGCCATATCTTTTCCAAAGGCAAAATCACAAACATTAGAGACCCATTCAACACAGAAACTTTGACTTGTTTCAGAAATAAAAGTAACTAACTACTTCATTTTGTCTTGAAAAATGTGACCGATTTTTTCAATCCATAATTTAAAGAAAGAATTGCAAATATGAAAACAGAAAAAACTATTTTAACAAAATGCATTCAATACTTCAGGTGGTTTTTTTCCTTACATTTTGCTAAGAAATCATTTCACATAAAGTTCTGGCAGGGAGTTTTCACTTAGCTCTAGAGAGATGCTTCCTTTATTACAGATCTTTCAATAAACGCAATAAAATTTGACATGCCCTAAAAGATCTACTCTAAATTTTGGAGACATGGGGAAAAGATAGCAAAAGGGGTCCCGGCAGAGAACGCTTCTCAGCTCGTGTTGAAGTAGTTATTGCAAGGATTGCATGGAGAAAAACTGTGTTACTCAGGTGCTGAACAACAGGATTATGGTAGAAAATAAAATGAATCAAGGACTGTTACTGATCGTACAATTCATTGAAATGGAAGGCATTGGAAGATTACTTTCAGTTTCTGAAAATTCCCGGCTATAAACAAATATCTTAAACAGTGATCTCAGAAGCACAAAGGTGTCTAAACTTTTTTATGCGTGAAGGTAAGAGAGTGAGAGAAATAAAAAAAAAAAAAAAAGAGAGGGGGGATAAAAAAAAAAGGGGTGAAATATTACACCCTAGTCCTTGAAGAAATTTCAACCCAGAGGATACTCTTGCTGCCATGAATAAAGGAGGAGACAAGGTCTAAGACAAGGTTTCAAAAGCAGGAGGAAGAGAAAGTGGAGAAGAAGAGATTTATAAGTTTCATCCCAACAGCAAGTAGGATTCTGTTTGCCAAGGTTAGCTGACACAAGCACAAAAATGTAATAGCTATAAATTTGTCTCCAACAAGATCTATTGTCACTTTGAGATGATGGAACCTGTTTTATCATCTGACTTTTAAAATATATACACAGAGCAAGACATGCTATTAACTTATAAAATAATACTGGTTTTGAAATGTTAAGAGGATACACATACGTGGTATGTCTAACTTAAAGTGGAAATAAAACAAGTATGTGGTTAGCCATTTCCCCAATGAAACCTCACTTTCTATAGCAAGGGGCACAAAAGACTTCAGGCCATCTTATTCATGTGAGTAATCCTACATAAATCAGCATATAAAAAAGAAAAGATAAAAATGCCTTCACAAAACACTAGTTCTACTGAAAGCACAAAATTGAAACCGCTATATGAGCGGAACCTTCCTACCGAAATACCTTTTCTTAGGACAAAATGTTGGATAAAAGAGGATGGTAGACAAACTTATATCAGTTTAAATAACCATCAGAATTCCTTTAGCTAGATAAAAGTAAGTGGTGGCTTGAACAAGCTGAAAGCTTCTTGTAGAGGTTTGTTCACGGTACATTAGTTGACCAGGTTAAGTGTTGCAGTCACTAATGAAGCTTGGGTGATATTCTTTGTTTCCAAATTCACCAGGACAGGCAGAGGGAATAATTGCTGCTCCTTTTCCATCACCGTGGAGCGCGGTGCAGCTACACAATCCCACACAGACCCCCCCAGCCGCACAAATACATCCCCCATTTAGACCAACTCTGTCCCCGCTGATCGTTCCTTTTCTTTTTCTCTTACTAATGTTCTAGAGAGAGAAAAAGAGACGGGAAAAGCCCAAGCCTGAGAGGAGCAGTGATTTATTGTCACTTGAAGCAGGTCCCAGTTCTGGGCGACGAATGCTTATGAGACCTGCACAGCTGAGTCTAGACAGCAGACTTCTAGCAAATATCCTACAAGATATTAAAATAAAAAAGGTGAATATTTTTTCTATCCGAAGTTGGACAGAAGAATTCTCTAGAGCTCAACAAAGTTCTGGAATTCTCAGGTTATTGTGAAGAACTGGGGACCTTTGTGCATGACCACGTCTATTTATTTGACATTTTAAAAACTCTTAAGAGGACACTGCTTATTTTTTCCTGGTTCTGAAAGTGGTTCCTGCAGGAATATAATTTTCAAAATACAGTGCTGAAAAAAATCCTGAACATGAGGAGTTACTCTTATTTGTATTATAGTCTACTACAAGATTTACAACAAAGAGCAAGATAATTCCATCATAAGGTTTGAAAAAAGCTGAATTTGAGAGAAATAGACTCACAGCTAAAGAAGGTGATATCCTAGATAAGCACTGAACTTGAATATTGCTCCAAGCGTTTCAAAACGTAGCTTGTTCACAGCAAACTATCATCCCGAAAACATGTTGGAAAAGAAAACACGTTAACAACTTCTTTCTCTAGTGTTGGAAAAGCAGATTAACCTCACCTTCTGAATTCACACAAGCTGTGAGACAGAGCTGAAACGGGATGGACACATTATTGCAAGCAGTGACATTAACAATCAAGCTAGGAGAAAATGATAGCAGGTATTTCTTTGAAACATTCCTAACCAAATAGCCCTTTAAATAGAACTGTAAATGTCGTTTTTATAACGGTGTTGGTAATATGAATGCAAACTCCTGCAGACCTGAATGGCGCTCTGGGATTTCTATGATGAAAATCTCAGTGCAGTGGGTATCTAAAACAATTGTACAACGTTCATTAATGCTTTTTCCTAACCTCAAAAAAAAAAAAAAAAAAGAAAGCATAGCTTTTGCTATAATCACTATTATTTTCTCCACAAGCAATTATTTCACAACCACCTAAAGCAGCCCTGAACAGAGTCAGACATTTGATGTGCTTTAATTTTTACGTTGAGGTCTGGTACAACCTTGGAGCAACGATACCGAAAAATAATAGTGTATGTCACAGCCAGCCCTTTGAAATAGATGGTCTCTGGAATGATACTTTATCTGCCACGGAGGGTTCTTCCCAACGGCACTGGTTGTTCAGACACAGGAAAAATATGGGACTCGATAGCTTTTCCCTCTTCCCTCTCCAAAAGTTCACATGCCAATTGTAAAATGAGTCTAAAGCAAAGTTTTTCCTTAAGCATAAACAACTAAAAAATGCACTCAGATATGAAACCAGAAATAGGGCTGTTTTGAAACCTGTTTGCAGTGAAGGGTTTCTTCCAGTAATCGCACCAGACTTTAAAGCAAATCACATCTAAGAATAAAGCCTGTGAAGATCTGAACCGTGTTCCAGCGCTACAAGCGCTACAGATGTAGGAACAGAAGCTCCGCTAGCGTGTGGAAAGCTGGGTGGCCGGTGGAGGAGCTGTCACAAGATGCACGGGCACCATCAACCATACGTGGTACCTGCAGGGGCAGGGATGCAGTGGGGACGCTGGAAGGCATTCCTCAAAACAAGGACACTGAAAAAAAAATCAAATCTCTAGACCCCATCAGCACTAACATGCAAAGTGCCATCAGGACAGCAGGCTGTAAAGCAGAATTCCTTCCTCCACAGGAGCTGTGCCAACACTTGCCGGTGTAAGTAACACCAAGAGACCTTTTCTGGGTGGGCAGAAGCAGCTGCAGAACATGGGTGACCCTCGGAGGGGAGGATGAACATCCGTGGATGCCGATGCGCACCTGGCAAATCAACAGAAGATCTTGGCCTTCCCCAAACGCTCTTATTGCCATTTGCCTTTGGGGGACTTTGCAGGCTATTCCCCACCATCCCCTGAAATATCACCTGTAAAGCTGTCTTTAAAGGGCAGTTGGGCAAGAACATAATGACTTACTTCTTTGTTTGTTATAAAGCATTGCACAGAGAGTCACGTTACAGCCCCAAAGTACACCACCTGCAGATGGGAATGAGCCAGTCCACAAATTATCCCTCCTATAAAGCAAAAATTTATCCCGGTTGGAGAATTTGAGCCAAAACGTATGCCGAGCCCTGTAGTTGATGCAAATGAAACAAACACTTGCAGGTGTCATTACCCAAATCCATCCCTGGTGCAAACACTATTGACTCAAGTGTGGGAGCTGGTGAGGAGCGCTGTACCCATCGGCACGTGAATTCCGAAAAGAGGAGGAATTACAGGAATTGGTTTCCTGCTACATTTCTCCTAATATATATGTCTCAGGACAAATCTTTAAATGCCATTGGATCTATGCTCTCCCTGCGTCAGCTGCAAACAGTTTTCTATGGGCTGTTCTCCACGGGATCTGTGCTGAGAACGTCACGTCAGCCACCCATGAGCCATGGCAAATTAAAAGAATTTTCAGGAAGCCACCAGTTCTAAAAACAAAAAAATCAGACAATTGCCAGGAGCACTGGATGCCTTCAGTCCCCTAAGAGCTCCCTCCTCTCCACCTCCTCCTCTCTGCATTCTGTTTTATATATAGACTGTAATGAATTATTGGAGACACTGGCTGGAGGCACAGCTGAGCAGTCATGCACAGACATAGAGCACAACAGAGAACCTACACGAGGTGCGAGCAGAGGTCAGGGGTATCCAGGCAAGAATAGAAAGATTGGCCTAAGGGGCAGCTTCCCTGGAAATGGCATTTTTTCATTACTAATATGTCTACTAAATACACTAATATAGAACTAGAGAAGTAAATAAGAATCCTATGGAAATAAGAAACTGTATGGGAGGGGATTTTCTATTCTGTTGGGACCACATTAGCTCATTTCATCAGCCAGACCCTCAGGAGCAGTACTTTACTTTGTATGAGCTCAGAAAAATATCTTTACGCTATATTCCTGCGACAGGTCCACAGCCTGTTTTATGGAGGAAGACAGACACGTAAAAAGCAGCTGAATTTTCAGAGCAGCTTTAATGTAGGCAATTTTACACAGAATTAGGTATCTCATTAGTAGAGGAAATGGCATGCATACCCAAATAAAGGGACAGACCATGACTTTGAATTAAATCCTGATTAACAGAGAGCATGAATTTGAGCTAACACCAAGTTTGCTTGGGAAGCTGCCAACAATCCACCCCTCCAGGGTTTCCATAACACTCCTGCTCACCAAGGACCATCGAGGAAACCACAGCCCTTTCCAAGTTCTGCTTTGTTGCCCAGAAAGGGAGGTTTAATCCTAACCCCTTGACATTTAGAAATGTCTTCTTCCTCACATCAGCTCTCCCACACACAGGACTATTGTACTCTCGATAAATGCCCGAGCTTGCTTAAGGATCGACAAGGGACATACCTTAATATTCCTCTAAACAATATTCAGGGAAGATCTCAGCTTTGAACACGGATTGACTGTGCAGTCTAGGACAAGCTGCTTGAGTCTTCTGCCTCAATTCCCCACCGGTGAAGTGATGATGATGACGATGACAATGCTTCCCATTGCTCTTAAAGCTTAGCCCCAGGTAATACTGACAGTATAAATCTATAGCACTTGGGGAATTGAATGTACTTAGCACTAGACAGAAACAAACCACAAGCTGTTTTATCATCCTACACAACATTCAACAAATGACACACTTCCTCTGCTAAATCAGGATAAAAACACAAAATCTCAATTTTCCTCTAACATTACTTGCATAAAAGAAGGAGGAATTTCATCCAGGTTACTTATTCATTAGGCTGTATAATAAGAAAAAAAGAAGGAATAGAATGAACGAAAGAACAAACGAAAGAGAAAAGAACGAAAGAGGCACTTCACAGGCTGATTCATCCCACTCCAACTCGGGTCAGATAAATTGCTTTTATACTTTAGCATTAAAGGAGCCATAAGAACACTCAAAAAACTGGCCCTTAAACTTGCCTACCCAGCTCATATCAACAGCGATGAATTTCATTCTAACTGAAACCTTTAATTTTGGATGAACCTTTGATTTTCAATTAATTTTTTCCAAGCTCTTCATTTCATTTTGAGCTATTGGTATTCCCACAGAACAATTTCTGACCAGCTCCAGTGACGGAGCACAGACAGCAGATTTGTTTTCTTTTCAGTCATGTTTTTTCCTTAAGTTATTTCACTAAACATAAACCAAACTTCCAATAAGATGACACATTCTGGTGAGGGCAATATCCCAAAACCACAAGGCGCCTCAAGCTTCTGCAAAACAACCACCCAACCAAAATCTTCATGGTTGAAGAATCTTCATGGCTGGATAGGTCCTCTGAGATCACCAAGTCCAACCATACACACACACAAAAGACCCACACAATCTTGGCCACTAGAGCATGCCCTCAAGTGTCACGTCTACACGCTTCTTAAATCCCTCCAGGGATGGGGACTCCACCACCTCCCTGGGCAGGCTCTTCCAGTGCCTGACCACCCTCTCAGGAAAGTCATTCTTCCCAATATCTAATCTAACCCTTCCCTGCCNTCAATGTCCTTCTTGTGGTGAGGGGCCCAGAACTGAAAAAAACCCTGAAAAACCAACCAGTATCTCACCATTTCTTCCATCCTTTCTGTTCTACAGCTTGATACGTTCAGTTGGCAGAGCATTTTAGCCTAATGAATAATTTGGAGCATTTAAAACACCCCCCAGTAATCAAATAAAAAGTACTGTGTGGCCTTGTATTTTCTTTTGGCCACTCCACATAAAGGTGCAATCAGGACGCAGAAGGGCTGGCAGAGACGCCGGGTTTTAAGCACTACATTCTAGTAAAAATTTAACCATTACGCAAACACAAGTAAAATTTAGTTATATGCTTATAACTCAGTACTGAAAATAAAACATCTCTCTACCACCACCACTTCAAATTAATAACTGGCGAAAATTGCTAAAAGGAAAGGGATTCGCTATAAAGCAAACAATTGAGTTATTTAAACATCACAGTCATTGACATTATAATTGGATCAAAAGCTCCTGCCATGTTTTTATTGTCCATAGGCCTTGGGAAAAGTTGCTTTTGCTTTCATTAATAACACTCTATTTGATACTCGCTGATTCGAGTTCAACTCTCGTATTCCCCTTCTACTCTTGGGGGCAAAGGGAAGCTCTAGTCTCTAAAATAAAATTCTCTTGAGATTTGCCCTCTAACTTCTAGTGACTTTTTATCCTCTTCATGTTTCAAACTCGTTTCTAACACGAGCCAAGTAAACGACTCCGAATGGCAAAGGTCACCCAGTACGGCTACTGCTCGAGTGGATAATGGGAAGGGAAGCCCATTACACTAGTTATTTTTCCATTAGATGCCACTGAACAAATAGTGCTCTCGTAAGTGGAGTCTTGGCTTGATTCTCCTTTGTAATTAGAGTAGTTCTCCAGTTCACAGCCCTCTAAAGCCCATCCACTTACTGGAACACGTTTTACCCAGCCCAGGAAGACTGAAAGAGCTGAAATATCAGGTGTGATAATTCAGAGTAGAATTGTTCCGGCTGGGAAGGACATGACCCAGATGGGGCATCACGGAAACCCGTGCCAGGAGCAGGGGAGGTGGCAAACGGAAAAAAGGTGTTCACTGATTTGCACGTTCCTACAAATAAGAGGGATGTGATAAGCTTCTGAGGTAGAAAAGTTAAGAGCACAGAAACAGAATTTCAACATTAAACCGTGTAACTCACTGCCATGGAGGCAAAACACAGAAGCCGCTGTCATTTAAGATTATTTCCATTAGTACCATTTATTTGCTGAATAACTAAAAACACACCACTCCATTGTCAACTTAACCTCTATTTTTTCCAGTACTATACAAATATTGGAGGATTTTTTTTTATGTTAAACAAAATGGCTTAAGTTCTGAACTTCTAATCCCTTAAAAAAAAAAAAAAAGAATATTTATTTTGGCAGTTTCCAACATGCGATGGCACTAAGAGCATTATATTATGGAGATAATCAGTTGATATAATTTGAATTCTCCCAAACATTTTGAGTTTCATTTAAAGGTATTTCAACACAATTAATAAATTGTTTTGCTGATGTGTTAAACAGCCCTTTCTGTGAATAAACAATTTAATGCAAGCGTGATATTCACCTCTATATACCACAGATGGAACACTGCTAATTAACTATTTGTCAGAGCAGCGTGTCTACCCCCCTGCATAGATTTCAATTTCAAACGCGCAAATTCAGCTCGGGTGGATCTGTCACCCTCAGTGGTGTTGCAACAGGATGCATCAGTATTTTATAGTATATTTATATATACTACATTATATATATAGTATATTTAGCATGCTGTTAGTGGATGAAAACGGGAATGTGATATACAGAACGTGGGAGCTTTTTCACTAACCCCTTTAGACCCACCACTTCATCTCTCCTTTTCCACCCCTTACCATGATTATTATTTAAGCCATTTATTTACCATGATTATTATTTAATTAATTATTATTATTATGAGATTTTGGGGACTTGAAGGACACTTTTACAACTGTCATTTCGGCAGCAAGTCCCAGAGTTGCCACATTATGCAATAACAGTTCTGCAAGAAAGGCAAGAAAAACCACAAAATAAAGCCTGTTTCATAAAGCCTGAAGGAATTGAGGATGATTCTGCTGAAACACAGCAGCAGCCAGGCATTTCTGAAAACTTTGCTCCCCGTGTTTAATAAGATCCTGAACTTCAGACAAGGCTATAACAAAACCAGGATGGTCTTTTATGCCTCTTTACACACCATCACCCAATTGGGAAGATGAGCTTATTAAATATTGAAATCCCCAAGTCTTGCCTGGAGCCCAGAATTACATATTGCAAGCCAGGCATTTTAAGTCATACTATTAATTGCCACAGAAGTACTTTTCTAGCCATCCCCTTCTCCATCTCCCCTCCCTTTCAGAGAAAAGGGCTAAAAACCTTGATGTGGGCAAACCCTTCAGCTCCAATGAAATTACCAAGTCCCAGTAAGACTGGATTTCACACACAGGTGGCTCTGGCAGGTTTAAAACTAAAGGAAGATAACTCGGTGCTGACGGACTCCCGTCACTTAACAAATACTGTTAAGGATAAAGGATAATTGCTAAATGGATATTGCTGTTTAAAGACCCACCTAAGCACGGAACACATGGAATATGCAGATCAGCAGGCTTTGATTTTATGTCTGTGTGTCGCAGGACTATAATTTACACTAGAGCAAAGTTGCAGCCCAAGATGAGAATACATCTAGCCCCGAGGCTTCTCTTCTCCAGACACAGTCAGATGGTTGCAATGGGTGGACTGGAGATACCAAACCACCAACAGCTACTCAGGCTCTGGGACTATCCCCATCTCAAAATTCATACTGGTACCCACTACAAACTTAAGGAAATTTACAGCAAATGTTTTAGAGCTACGTTTCTTGATTTCCCTCCATATACTGTCCTTTCTTCAGTATCCAGAAATCCTCCTTTCTACTACAAGCAAAGGTATATAAACCCAGTAATAAAATCATGCCCTAAAGCTATCAAGCATCAAATCCCAGTTAGGCAATGCAAACGAGGCTTTTTGCCCAGGACAGGTAAATAGGGCCTAAAACACCAACACACGAATAAGGTAAAGAAGAAATCAGAATATACAGAACTGGCCCTTGTAAAAGATGACATTTTAATGGAAAGTGGCACAGCGACAGGAAAATTCGACAAGAGACTATAGACAGAAATAAAAGTCCTACAAGATTAGCATGCCCTTTAACAGTTGCTGCTTAAGGACTTTTCTGCTTGGAGAAGTTAGTGCTCAGCCAACTAAGGCATGTATTTCCAGCACGCCCTACTCCCCGGTAATTTCCCACATCAATAATCTGAAGCAACTCCACGCCAGACAGCTTTCTTTAAAAAGAAACTCAAATCAGTAAGTAAAATGAGCATGTACATTACACAAATCAACGCGGTCACTGTACAGTGTAGCACAGTTAATATTAATTATCAAGGCTACACATAAAAACTGTAGAGAAGACCTTTAAAATAAACTGTATCCTATGGAGATCCTTTTGATACGCATGAAAATACATGAGAGGGTAGACCTGAATTCATACAGCACCTTACTTCATGCTAAGGACACGTAGACAACTCTGACATGTTTCAAATGCTGCATGAGCACTAAGTTTTATTTTAATACAATAAGAGTTACCAGCATCGTCAACAGACACAAAAAGACCTCAAGACACGGGAACACAAAAGTGTTGTCGCCTGGAGCTGCCAGTCCATGAGCTGGAGAAGAAAATGGGGGAATAAAGCAAGAGAGGGCGAGCGCCCAGCGGGAGGTCAGCGGATGAAATACGAAGGGTAAGACCCACAATAGCTGCGTGTCAGGCCCGGCGTGGTGACAGTCAATCTGTGGGGCTGAGATCAGGTGCCGGCATAAAGTGATTTATTTTAACCAAACAAAGTGTCTTGCCCCCTGAGGTCCGGACATAAATACAGCCAAGCTCCCTTCAGGCTGGATCCCAAAAGCAGCCATATAAATTGTGCCTCATTTTAGAAAGGCATTTTCAAGGGGAGAAACAAATAAAATGAAATTTTAAAACTTCTCTCAACTGCAGGTACATTTACAATGTTTTATTTCCGTGACAAAACGCTGCCAGGCTCATTCCCCAATTCTACCCAAAGCAAACCTCTTAATTAATTCCACGTAGTTCATCCAACAAGCCACACTGAACCTTATTGTAAATTCATAGAAGAGAATTACCTTCTTCCCTGCCAGTTTCTGAGGACAATCTTCTCAAACAGAAAAAAAGAACGGGTATTTTTTAAGGATGTTTCAAGAAATATAGCAACATCCAAGAGTTTAAGTTTCATCAGAAGCTTTCCTACGCTTGCGGGGTATGTCCTTGGCACACAACAATCTTACTCAAGAGGACAGACAGACGGCAAGATAATTCCACAGTAATTTGGAGTATGATTCTCCCACCCATTTGCATAAGGATCAACCAGTAAGTAAATCCAGGAAATCCAATACAATTTTCCATACCTAAATTGCAGGCTTGTGGAGAGCACAATAAACAGCTTACTTATTCCCTACACAAACAGTTGAACTAACATTATTCTGAGTGTCTTTTAATATAATTATCCACCTTTTCACCCTGAATGGAGCCATGAAAATGATAGATACAGAACGTGGAGCTGCATTCCCATGCAAAGCAGAAAACTGCTCCTTATACCAGCATCCAGCTTTCTCTCCATCAGAGGTGAGAGCAAGTGGGCTTGGTCAGCTGCTCCCACCAGCCCCAGACACGGGTGTTACTGGTGTAAACAGGGAACGGGCAGAAACCTGCCTTTGTGCGAACTGCCCAGATTCACAGCTCCCGGGACACGGATTCACAGCTTTTTTTGCTTGGAAGGAACAACCTGAATTCCTCCGACTGCACAACGTGGGTGGGCTCAGGCCACCACGTGCTGCTGGGGACTTCCCACAGCTGGATGAAACTCCCAGCACGTTCCCCGTCCTGGTCTCCAGTTGGGTTTCAGCATCGACCCGGGAGCGTTGCGTATGATAAAGCAACCACGATGCAGCAAGCTACATAATGAGATCACGGAACTTCAAAGCCGATATACAAAGCCCAGGCCAGTGAATATTTCATGCTAAAACCTGTTCTACCGGCCTGTGATTTTACACATCATGTTGCCTACGTTATTTTTTCCAAAAGGAAAAAAAAAAACCTTCTTGTTCTGGAGAGAAGCAATAAGGTATGGCTTCCGTTCACTGCTCTAAACTGTAAGGGAGAGTGAGATGAACCAGCTCGACGTCCCCGTCCCCACCTGCCTGTCTCCTGCCCGTAGCCAGCACCATAACCTCAGCTCATAAGCCAGAACTGGGGGTGCAGGATCGCATCAGGAGCCGTACAGGAAGATCTTAACACCTCTCTCACTCCAGGAAAGGGACGGTTAGTCCATCGCGCAGCCTATCCTCTCATTCTTTGTTGGAATTATTCCTCTTTGATTTTTCTTTGTACTCTTTTATCCCCTACTGAAAGTTACACTCCCTCAGAGCACCCTAAACCACCCTTTCCCTGTGGGTGCACAAACCTTTTAACTGCTCTCAGATAATTTTTATAGTCCAACTTTCAAAACTGTTTAGTGAAGCCACTCATATTTTGTCACTGTAATGGCTCCTTATAAATCAAACCCTCGATCTTCTTCATTTTTGCTGTCCTTCCATAGCAGTCTATTCCTTAGTTTCTGTTCTCTTTGGCAAGTTGAGAAAAGATATCAAAATATTTGAATGTGTCCTACATTTTGCAAATTGTAGCAGTACCTTCGTCGTACTATTCTGACCTATAGTCAGAATATATTCTGACCACTGTCCCCCTCACANTACTTTGCCTGTTCACTGCATTCTGTTGCTCAAAATCTCACTAACCTTTCAGTAGGGAAAGGATAACTAGATAATCAAAATACTGAATACTAAAAAGGTCATCATAACACTGTACAATACCTGAGCTACTACAATGTATTAAAATTATTATATCTCACACTTCTGAGAAGAGAGCAAGAGAGAAAAGAGCAAAGGATGGAGCATTAATCCACTCAAGTGTCAAAGACTGCAATGAAAGGAGAGAACAACATGTTCTGAACTATGTATCGTTTTGGTTAGATTTGTTTTTTTCCTAAGGAAATAGATTTCCCTTGATCTCCTTCGAGCTAAATATTCAGAATAAAGCAGCCTTTCAAAGAGATCTTAAATAAGGAAGAAAGTCTGGCCTGGAATAGAATTAATTGGAAGACTCTAGTATAAGTAATTGAAGTATTTATTTACTCCAACCTTTGCATCCTTAAAATCCTGTGAGTGCTAGTGCTGTTTATATGATGACAGTCCATATACCAAAATGAGACATGGGAAAAATGACCTTTCTCACAGAGGTTTTCAATTGCAATAGATCGGGCCATCAGTGATGGAAGAGGCTTTGTCATTCACACTCAGGGACAGGGACTATGAAGTTGCAGAAATTCCTGCAGAGTGCTTCAACAGCACCTACGCACTAGTTGCATTTGCAATAAATAACGGCTGAATAAAAAAAATAGCATTTCTAGAAACCAGTCAGTATTGCGGCGTTGCTGAATGTTGGATCATGTAACACCACGTCTTTGACTAAGACAGTGGCAAAAGTGAAGTCTTCCATGAAAAGTGTATCTAATGTTGCTTTTCTATTTTTTTCAAAGGGAATAAAAGTTACCACGCTTCCATAATAAGAAAAGAAATCTGTTTTGCCACTTGACACTGTTATAAGAACACTGAAGTGTACAAACTCTCACAACTTTTCAGAGTTTTCTGATTACAGGTTTTTGTTACGTCATATTTTTGTTCCAGTGAAAAGAATATATATATATTAGCTGCTGAAACACACACAAAATGTCGATTTTTAAGATGTTTACAGAATAGAATTTCTGCACAGTTTTTTGGATGCCAAGTTCTAAGTAAAAAGAAATTAATGATTCATTCAATGGAACAGATTCTGGTTTATCTGTCGTGCTGCAAAGGGGCTATAACAGCATAGGTGTTACATACATGTTTCTTTTTACTGCCCTGCCCCTTGTTTAATGCGTTTACAAGGTCAAAAAAGATAAAAACACTAAGTTTTAACTACATTTCTGTGGGTTGGCAGGGGAAGTAACAGCTATCAGGCTGCAAGGGAACTGTTGAACGAGGAAGAATTCAGTCCTTTGGCCACGCATCTGTTAGAGATTGAAAGCTTTGAACTGGAAGATGGAAAGGCAGTGGCAGCAAACCAGGACTTCATTCATCAATTAAATTCATTTTTCATAGTAGCATAATGAATATCCAAGGGACTGTTTAATGCCAAGCATAGGAAATAAATAAAGTGGAGCAAACTTACAGTTGAGCATGAGGACCTAGAGAAGCTTTCTGCAAGCTGGAGGGATCGCTGTTTTCCTTCCAGACAATCCATCCTTCACATGAGAATTCATTTATTTCTGTAAGAAAAAAGAGGTCACCACGTTACAGTATGAATGAAGAACAAACTCGTCTGAAGTTTGGCTCTTTAACATTCAGCCTAGGATTTTACCTGTCCTTTTCAACCCTGTCAGCAAGCTAATACAGCCATGGCTCAAAATGCAGGCTGGGAAATAAAAGAAGGAGCGCTCCGTGCTAAGAACTGACTCTCAGTTCCCTTAAGCTATCACAAGTCAGGGACTAGCTTTTATTTCACACAAATACCAAACAACAAAACAGAACTTGAATGTAGCAGCTTGGGTTTGTGATGTTGTACAGCCCCGTTTCCACGGGTGTAATAATTCCTGCTCCTCAGGGGCTGCTCTGAAACAGCACCAGAGGAACATGACCATACTGTTTACGGACCCAACTTAGTTGCTGGTTGAGACAAGCCCAGTGTTTATCTATTCCCAGTTCCCAGAGGGTGTCAGCTCCCATGTAGCCATACTATGGGATCCCTGCAAAGCGCCTAAAACAACTCACTCAGTGAACACAGGATGCTGTCAGACTTCTCTAAAGAGGGAAACTTTCCCTTCTCGCAGTAATGTTAATATTAATACTGAGCAAATACAAAGTCATCACAGAAAAATGATGTATTCAGCATTTTTTCTGCACTTGAGAAGCTGAAGACTTCGAAGGGATTCACACAATCTCTTTCACAATTATTTTTAGGGCCAAAACCGACGCGTGAGCAGTTCACTCAGAGCATCAGGGAAATTATTTATGTTTATAATTTGCAAGTGAGTACCAGGATGACAGCACATAACACAAAGGAAATTTTAGCTCCATTTATATTCTGCCACATACTTCCTATTTAACCGGGGGCAAGCTGCAGTCTTCCCTAAGCTTCTCTCCCTTCTCTGTACATTGCTTTGGGCCAAACTCCCTCCGGATAACCAACAGCAGAATTTGTTTTCTCTTTTAGGGTATATTTTAAAAATGCACCACTTGGGAGCCTATCAAGAAACTTACTTCAAGCTCTGAGGAACTGAACAGTTACCCTTTGTAAGGTAAACAGACCTCACATTAAAGCACATAAAAACAAATTTATGCCAGATAATGCTGTCATCTTAGTAGATGCCTGGTAGGACAATTACAAGGTAAAACAAGTACTTACAATATTCAGAAATATTGACATAGCACGTGAAATGATCGTTACCTAAGTGAATATGGAATAAGAGGCACTGCCATATGTTTTATTCCTCTTACGTGTCTGTCTTAAGTTAGAAGAACACACTTGAATTTCTTTTTTCCTGAGTCAATGCCAAATTACAGCATCCAAATCCAGCATCTAGAGAATTACTAAGATATTCTATTAATTACCAGTTTAAAGTAATTTATAAAAAAAAAAAAAAAGAAATCATAGAATGGTTTGAGTTGGAAGGAACCTTTAAGATCACCCAGTTCCATCCCCCTGCCCTGGGCCGGGACACCTCCCACCAGAGCAGGTTGCACAAAGCTCTGTCCAACCTGGCCTTGAACACTGTAAGACTATAGCAACGGGTAGTTTCAAAGTGGGGTTTTTTTAAAGTGTATATATCATCATCAATAAATCATCTAGCACAGGTAGCAACAGTAGACAAAAGGCTAAAGGAAGTGGGGAAGAACATATTCAGATGACATAAATGGGTCCAACAGAACTGGTTTCTAGGGGGTTGCCCCCACAAGCACTGATGTTGGGAAGCGTCATCTAAGGACTGCTCCCCTCTCTGGTTCCTGACTATTCCACACCACAAAAACCAGCCACTGACCAAAATCAGTGCCCACAGCCTCAGCTGAAGGTCAAACCTTTCCTGGGACCTTCTTCAAGGCCCACAGGGAGCCGAGCCGTTCTGCTGTCCTGACAAGGGAGAAGCCCTGGATTCTTTCTCTCTCCTTTCTGTGTCTCTGCCAAGACGCCGAGTGCTCTCAGTCAACGCCAGAACCACAAGCACGCACCGTTTTTTTCAGCAATTTCTGCACGTGTTGCTTTCTAGCAATTACTCGAGCAGAGGATCATCCAGCAACGCACTGGATGTGCAAACTACGGCAAATTAACACTCTCCTGCCAGCTGCAGAACAGGCAGCAATCCCAGCACTGCTCCGTCTGGCAATACGGTGCTCTTTCTCCAAGGCAAAGATTCATCACGGGGACTGGGAGGGCTGGGAAGCAGAGGGAGAAAGGGAGAAGAGAAGCTGGAGGGCACTTAACACCTAGTAGAAAACTGAAACCGTTGTGCTGCAACTGAAAAAAATAATAGCACAGTTTTGTCCCAAAAGCTGGGTCTTCTCTAAATTTTTCATCATTATAATATTAAAAAAAGACAAAAAGACAACATTACAGTGATTTGTGTTTGCCTTCGATGGTTCCGTTTATTTAAATCACGTTCCCCTTCACTTCTCAGATAATAGCTCATTAATAATTTCTTTTTACAAATCATGGTTAAATAAGAGCGGAAACAGACACAATAAATTTCTAGATAAGTAACTTGAAAAGATATAATCAATAAAATCCTGGGTGGCAATAATGTTACCATATTAAATTTACGGCATCTGTTTAAACAATACTTTCCTTCCTCCACTATTTTACATGTTGCTTCAGGAGGTTTTTTTATAGACTATATTTTTTCTTTTATAGTGAGACTGTAAACAGGCAGTTAAACTAATATTTTGGTACGTTCAGCATGCGGGGCTCCATTTTATGAACTCTTTTCCATAAAAGCTCATCGCAGCTTCAAACGCCCTCTTACAGCTCCAAAACTGGAACTGCAGAAATTTCCTTTCTACTATACCCCGGCTCAACGTCGCATAAAGCCAGGTCACTGCGCTTCACGTGGGATGTGTTAGCAGGAGACAGGGAAAAATGGGAGAGTAGTCTAACCAAAAACCTCAAGCAAAATCCCTCTGAGCAAAAATCTCTGGTTTTATGCCCAGGGTGTAGGTTTAAATGAAACCCAGAGCACAGGGAAGGCTCCTTCTCCAAAAAACGTAAGGTTAGATAGAAAACAGGGGTTTTTTAAAATCAGAAAATCTTCTTCATCTTCAAATACACCGGACAACTTGCCCTTTGTTCCAGATACAAAGGGAAAAAAAACACTCAAAAAGAGAAAGCTAAACACACGTTAAGGTTTCCAGGTGTGACCTCTCTGTTGGACCAGGAGCCATCGCTCTCAGGTGTGTGTGTCCCATGTCACCTGTGGGAACACCCCAATTTAGAGGGACTGAAGCAGCAGCGGAGCCAACATCGGAACCCAACGCAGAAATGGGAACCTTCCTGCAGCGTAAGGTAGAACCGGTTCCCATTTGTCCCTTTCCATCAGTAACTGAAGCATAAAAGGAGTTCAATGTCATATAGGACACAAGGCCCATGCCCTGACAAATGTGAACTCCTCCAGCAAGATTTAAAAGCGGACTGGTCACAATATTTGCATTTTATGTAGACGTTCATCTACAAACTACGCTTGGTACAGGGGGAAGATGAGGGTTGTGAACTCTGGGAGGGGTTGTGGCAGGGAGGCAGCAGAGCTGGCCCTGTCACCAGCCCTGCAGGAACAGACACAGCCTTAGGGAAAGACCGTGGCAAAACAAACTAAAAAAAACCCAGGCAACTCTCTAACTAAGCGATTTAACACAGAATTTATCCATTTCCAACTCCAGAAGTTTCTTTAGGGCTATGTAAACAAACTGTTCTGACGGCATCCACTTCCTACTCATTTCCCTATAAAAACAAACTCTAAGGTATGCAGAAGATACAGCTATAGGCATAAATAATTCTCTACATCGATTGCATTTAAAAAGGATTGGTTTTGTGAGGATGGTCTGCACAGGGCTTTTTGGGGTGGTATTTTGCGCAGGGGTCCAGTCTTCCCCCTGCGTGTGTATAGCACTGAGCAGAGAGAAGCCCTTCTGCGTAACCGCAAGGAACAGCAATAATTCAATAGGGGTGGAAACGGCTTCCAGCAAGTGCTTTTCTCTTTTTGGAAAAAATAAAAAATAAGAAGAACTGAAAAAAAAGGATGATTTCTCCTGAAAGAGAACGGATAGAGGCTTCTAACCCAGGGAAGGGATATTAGGTGTTTTTTAAAAGACACCAGTATCCAAGAGCTTTGTTCCATCCCCACTCCACGTCCAGGCCAGCTCCCCGAGCTGTGGCACCCCCGGGAACTTCTGCCACTGTCACAGGGTTGGAGAAAGGCAATGATTTGCTACCCAGGCTTAAACTGCCTCCTAAAAACCAAGAACCAGGTGTTTACATTCCAAGTATCCAGGCTTGTGGCAACTGGGAGAAAAATAAAAGGAAATGGAGGATACTAACTCTGTTTCTTATTTTTATTGTCTTTATTGATTAAGGGAATTAGTGTCAGGAAGGGAACTCGTCTCTAAGAGCCCTCTGGATTTCTCCGCGTGCAGGTGTCACGCTCTGTGTTCCGCCCCAGGTGCACGAGTTCCACAGCATTTAAAAGATTAAAAAAGCAAAAAAACAAAGACAAGGGATCTTTCATAAATTTAATAAGGCTCTGAAGAAGCAATTCTAAAATTTTACAGGGAAAGAGACTTCTCTGCAGATGTTTACACCAGCACTCTTTGTGTTGCCTTTAATCAACTCTGGATTAAGATTACTAACGAGCAATATTTCATAAAATGTGAACAAAACTAGACTGCTTGCTTGAGTCGCCCTTTGGAAGAAGATTCCTCCTCATAAGAGACACATACCAAAAAAACTGCATCTATTTGCCAATTCTGAACAAAAAAAGTCTCTTTTGAAATGCTTAAAGCACAAAAGTAAGCATGTGCATGTTTAAATCGGAATATTTTTCCTTACTTGGCACCCTACATTTGCAATGCTCTGTCAGCTGACAGACTTCCTTGCACGATTAGTTTGAGAGAGACAGAGTCAAGAGAAGATGTCATGAGAAAGGAAGGAGAAAAAAAATATATATATAACTAATGGGCTATTGATAATTTTGTAATTTGTTGTGGTTGTTGCAAATCTGAAGCAAAAATCAATTTTCTTATTGACAATCTTCTCTCTCCAAAACGTGTATATTCCGTTTTATTGCCAGCGGTTTGTCTATTGTGGGCTCTTGCATTGATTTGTCTTTTTTTTTTGGTAAGGTAAAAAAACATTAATTTGGGAGAAAACAGCATGAAATACTGCATAAAGCAGATAATGCAAAACCAGGCCACATTTTGGGGACAAGGCTGGATTTTGTGATATTTTTAAGTAGAAAAATCTAAGAGCATCTATCTGAAGATCAAAGAGGATCACTTGCACGGTGGCTGGACAGCCCTAATGAGTTTGATAATAAGGGGCTTGGGAATTTGCACGGCCACATTTCCATCCTAACTGTTACGCTGACATTGTGTCGCGTGTGAAGGACCTGGTGAAATGGTGGATGACAGACGTGACAAACCAGAGAGCTACCCCGGGTTTTCCATCGAGCTCGCTTTCTACCAGGTAATTGGAACTTTGGGCTAATGCCTCTAAGTACAGAATTTTCATAAATTTATCCCAGCGATTAAAACCACTCGGTTTTTCATACGATTCCAGACTAAAAATATAGTTTTGTGCTTAAAGTCTGCTTAGTGATTTGGAATTAAGATGGAAGTTCAGTTCCTTGGGTGTATTTTAGCCCGTCTAGTTAATCTTGGGCAAATTACTACAGGATTCGGTTACGAAGGGGTCACCTTCCTCAGGCACGCCAGTTTAAGAAGTTCCCATTCTCTCTGCTTTTCTCCCCAGTCTCTCCTTTCAGGCTCTGTGGTGCACCCACATGGTCCTGCACCCCGTAGAACTACAGACCTCTCTTACAGACTCAACTCATGCTCAAAAGTGCTGGAAAAGCACAGGAATTTTGTTTTCATTATTTCCTATACCAGTAGACAGGTTTTCCTTTCTGAAACACTTCTCTTTCCTTAAAGGGAGTTACAAAGACCCAAAATGCAGATAAGTAAATCCCATAATGGATTTGGCCCTGGAGTATCACATAAACACATCCGTGTTCCATTTACCATCTTCTGTTTGTTCTTAAACGCATCTAAGAGGTTACATCCCCTATTAACCACAGTAAGAAGCGAACACGCTAAAAACTGAGTCCTAATCTCTTAAATAACACACTAAAAGAAAGCAGAAAGAATAAACACAGGATAGTGAAATGTCTATTAAAGAATTCACATCCTAAAGCATTTCTTCCTACATGTTTTGCTTGAGGTAGAAAGTAGTACTCAAACTTACAGAGTATCATACCCACACACACCTCCTCTCCCCCGTTCAGGGGAAAGTATTAATGAATTTTAGATCTATTTATTTTTCTCATGGCAAGCCTAATACTATTTGACCTGGTTACTTGTGGAAGTAGTAAGACTGAATAAATCTCGTTTCTGTCATGTCAGCAAGGCCCGGCAGGGCATGAGTAGTTTTGAATATTGTAGATTTGAGGAGCAGGTGCAGCAATACACCCAGCGCCGCGGGAAGTCATCGGCTCGTAAGCAAGGCAGTATTTCTGCTTATGTCAAAAGGACGGGAAATGAAACCTGATGAACAGAGGACCTGAAGTATAACTAAGGGATCCCAGACATAATACCAAAATAGTAAAAAAAAAGTAGGTAAGCATTTCTTCTTAAAATATGCTGAACATTGAAACGCAAATATCGGTCCGCCATCACATTAATGGCTGTTGTGACCACAGATTATACGTAACCAATACACAACGCTGCCTACTTACCAAGCACTAACTGAACACCTAAGACTATCTGACCCTACGAATAACAGAAAAAATCTGAAAAAATCTAAGAGGAAACCAGACAGACCTGACAGCCAGAAAACAATTTCTATATTGATTTCCAGGGGAATTCTGTCAGTTGAACTTGGGAGCTCAGTTTTTACTCCAGAAGCATATAAATAATAAACATCAGCTGCTTGATCTTTCTTTGCAACCATCCGACCTCTCCAAAAAAACACAAACAAGCAAACAAAAAAAACCAACAATAGAACCAAAAAAAAAAGTCATTTGGTAACAAAATGACACTTGAACTTGTTGGCTGGTGTGACACCAGCAACGTCCCCTCATCTATCAGCCTCACAGGTCTGCAAGAACCCCCTGTCAGCAACCCAGGCCCATGCGCCCCAGCTCTCAGGAAGATGATTTAACCACACGTGATTAGTAAAGATTAATATTACTTTATAAAGAAAGGGACCTACAGGTCCCCTCCAGCCACGTGGCATTAAGGAATGTGCATTTTCGCAGAGGAGCAAGAAGAGAGCTGTGCTCAGGAGAGCACTGGAGCTCCTGCTGCGTGGCCAGACCAGCCGGCCCTACCGCGCTGGGCACGGCCAGCCCGGGGCTGGGATGGGGTATCCACAGTTGGTTCAGCATCAGTTAAATGCTTACAAGTACACAGATGTCCTTTTGTTTTCAAATTCAGCCTTACAGAATATTTATAAACAGATGCTCGATGTTTATTTGTAGGATCAAATGTTCTGGTAAAGGGTGAGGCTCCTACCCTGGGCAGAGGGGTCAGAACATAAAATCCTCTGCAACGATTCATCTCAGCCTGAACGGGATCAGCTCAGCACAAGGGTGATTTCCACAGCAAGGACCTACACCCGGGCACCAACAAACATCAATGAAAGTTTGGTGATGGCATAAATTAATCCAGAACAATGTCTTCAGGCTCCTGGCCGTGCAGTACAAAATGCAACCCGAACCAGAGAAACAACACCCCGGCATAGATTTAGGGATGCATCTTCAAACTTCAAATTTTCCATCTGCTTTGCTGAGTTGAATTAGCATGTTCTTTGCAGCCTTGAGCCTGAATTGTCACATTAGGCAGAGCCAAGCTATGGCTGAGCTGGACAGAAAAGGAAGAGCAGAAACAAAGCCCGAGACACCACCGCAGTTTCCAGATGAAATGCTGTAGAAGTTGCTACGGAGCCACACAACACACAAACCCTTCTCAAACCAAGGCTGGGAAGAGGCACTTGGAAAAGACAAGACGAGCATATTCAGTGGTTTCCCAACCAGACACCGATGTCACAGAAAAAGGTGTTCTCTCTTCAACACCGAGTTTTCCCAGTGAGGTGGGAACTGACACGGAAAACCTCTACGTGGTTCCCAACCAGAAATCAAAGCTCCCCACTAAGGGCCTGTAGCCTGAGAGGTCTCCTCACCATCGTCACATCAAACGGGCTTTGGTAGGAAGCAAGACCACTCAGCCACATGAGCTTGGAAACAGAAAGGATAAACAAGAGTGAAAGAAAAATAAGGTTAATAATTGTACTTTAAGGGTTATAACTATTTCTCTCTGTATTTAGAAAAAAGTACACTGGTAAGACCTGGGCAGTTCAAGGGGTCTTTCATCTGCAGATTAGAAGTTCAAAGCCAATTTCTGTTAATAGCCACTTAAAGTTCATTTCTATTCAAAAGCCATTAGGTATCATACGCATGTACAAGCTTTGACACAAAATCAGTTGCAGAGGTGAAAATTATCTTGGAAATATTTCCAAGAAAAAGACTGACACTAAAGAGTTCATAAGTAGGTAATTCAAGCTGTGACCCAACTTCATCATCTTCTGTGTAACAAGACTCTTTAGATGTTATGGAGATGAAAATAAATGAAAACTACTACGGATTGTTCTATTAAACTAAACATTATTACATAATGTTTCATGCATATAAAAATTTAAACATTATTATATTTTTAAACATTTTATGCAGACAAGGCAACGCTAGAGACATATTGAATTATTAGAAATTATGGCTATTGTGCTTGCCCCTTCTGGACAACCAATGGGTTGTGAAATTCTGTAGGAAGTGTCTTCTTATCTCTGTGTGAAACATTCTGGAATGCTGACCATAAAACCTCCGTTAGGGAAGAAAGCGTGCCCGATGCAGTCCATGAGCCACGCCGGCGTCTTTCAGACTTAAGAAATGCAAAATCAGAAGCTCTGTCTAATCTGCCATTCGGGCTATAATCTGTTCAGAGAGAAACCTATTTGCCATATGTTGATTTATTTTTAGCCATACAAAAATCATTACGAAAATGAGGATGGCAGAAATCCTGTGCTGTAAAGAACGGCAGCCACGCTGAAGGCAGGACTAAAACACATATCTACTCTGTGTTTAGATCCATTAGACTTCAGCGTGATGGCAGAGTGATTAAGTGGTATCAGTAGGGATCCAGAAGTCATTTGCCAGAGCTGTGATTTATACTCCTCCCAAAAGCAACGCAAATGATTAGGAGCGTGGTCTAACGCACATGGGGACAGATTTCAGAATCGCGGATTCTAGTCCCCGCATTTGTAGTTATCTGTGGGAGGTGACATTGTTCTGTGACGTGCTTTGAGAACTAGAATGAAGGAAAAAGAAAGGAAAAAAATAAAGAAATAAAAATAAGGATGTAAAACCTACATAAAACCCCTGAGCTCCCTTGAACTCCACAGTTCCTGTCCACTCCGTGTTTAACCTGCTGGCTACAGCCAGCCCACGTTCTACCTCCTATCGTATTTATGAAAGCCCTTTACTGTCCGAGATACAATTATACGTATAAGACAATTTATGACTTAAGGAACCAGCTCCTACTCACAAGATGAGTTACCAAAGTGTTGCAGCAAATTCCTTTTTTCCATTGCAGGAACAGGGTTATTTGGAAAATGATGTTTTTGAGGCGTTGGGCATGAAACAGAGCACTTTTGGGGGATTAAAGGACTGGGAAAGAAGAAGTACCTGCGTTCAGTTGTACATACACGGGAAGCACCTTCCAGACACTTCCAAACCAGCCTTGGAGAAGCTTTAACTACATTCTGTTCCAGCAGAAAACAGGGGTAATATGAAAAGCAGTCTCAAAAATTACGCATTTTAAAATCAAGAGACCTAGATAGTGTGTATGCAAGAGCTAAGAGAGGTGGTCCAGAATCTTACTAGATGCGTAACAGCACATTTTAGCTTATACTATGAAATCAAAGAAGCCCAGAGAAAGCAAAAAAAAAAAAGCAGTATTGTTGCAATATCTTAAAAAAGGTTAAGTGGGATGAACTTGTCAGCCTGGGCAATAGCTATGAGAATAGTTAATAAGGGATTTGATTAAAAAAGGTAATATTCTAAATGCCAGTCATATCCAGTCATGGAATATAGACCTCATCAATCAATTTGCTGTTTTTACAGGATTACATGAACGGATGACAAAAGCAAAATGTTGATATAATCTATGCAGACATTGGTAATAAATTTGGCACTGGATGACCACTTTATAAGTTAGAACAATGTTAAATTAGAAAGACGCATATGAAATAGACTTTTTCTATTTAAACCACCGGCCTCACACCGTAACAGAGAGATGTGCAAACAAGAAATTCTTGCCAGAAGTTTGTGTTTCCGGCAGAATAGTGATTTGCTCCCTGTCCTGTACCAGTTAACTGCGTTATTAATGGCTTAGAATGGACATTAGTGACCATTATACTGACAAAAGATGAAGCAAGAATTAGAGAAGTGGTTCCTGGCAGAGGACAGGAGATGAGTATGAAATTAAGGAAAACAATGGAATAAATCAAAGGAAATGCGATTTTAGTTTCCTGCTTGTAACCTGGGGGAATGTTTCACATTTATGTGAGAACACTCTCAACAACAGGATCAAGACCTGGATTTTCCCAAAGCTCAAACCTGTTCTTCCAACACTACTTAGACCCAAACAGGTGAGTGAACCCGATGGAAGGAATTTATACCAGGGGAATGCTTTTGTGGCTGCTCAGCACAGACAGACCGTGTGGCTCTCTCCAGCCTTCTGTACCTCTAAATGATTAATAGAGCTTGCGCTGCCTGTTTTCAAAAAACAATTGGCCCAAGCTAAGAAAGGATGGTTAATTCCGTTACACCAGAAATGCAGGGAAATGCTAATTATTATTTTAAGTTTCTCTCTGAATAACTTTATTAATGGTTTCCTCTTCTGCATGCAAATTTCAACAACTCTCACACCGTAATTAAATTAGCATTGTTTATGCTTTAGAGTATTTAAAGTCTGAAATTACAGGCAATAACTATAAAATAGAGTGATAATTAATGATAATAACTCATTTCTGCAGAAACTGGGCTGAGGCTTAGCAGTTACGACACTTTTTATTCCCAACAGCTACTTTATGGTACTTGAAATTACTTAGTAATTCTCCTAAGCTAATTTTTATTACCGTGCAAAACTTTCAGTAGTAGAGGGGCAGGTTATTTGTGTTCACATTTAGATTGCTAGAGTTTTAGATCATTTCCGACTGCTTTTTCTGTGGCACTAAAATATATCATACAAGTGGATTTGACTACAAGCAGACGCTTTGGCCAGACCCTAAAGACCTTGGACTGAAGCTTTATGCTGTGTTATGTGCTGGTCCCAGCTCAGCAGCTGGAGATTCTGGAGAGTGATACTGGAGAAGACCCTCTGGGCTTCAGGATAAAACCTCGGTGCTGCAATAGCTCTGGCCATTTCCAGTAAAGCACTTTTATTCACGGAAGGAAACTTCTCACACAACTTTGGCCAAGAACAACAACAAAAGTCTATAGGAAGTACGAGCCTAAATTCTCCTTGTTGTAAGAGCTGGTACAGCATCTAAATCTTCCAAAGTTTTTTGTGTTTTAGCATGGAACAAAGCTTTAAATCATGGAGACTACAGTAAAATTGCTTTTGCTTTTTAAAAAATGGGGCCTCACACACCACATAGTCGAGGGCAAGAGATCAGCATGGCAGCAGCAGCAGCTGAGGGATGACTAGAGACGCTCGAGATAAAAACTATTAACTCTCCAAACTCCAGATTCCCCAAAATCACAGGACTGAGAAGATTTTGAATGATCTGTTTGCCTGTTTTGATAGAGATCTGATAGATTTTAAGCTTCGGTATATACCAGTAGTAAAGAAGAAGCTACACATTGAAAACACAAGAAATATTAACCATCGTGTCTGTGCTTTCCAGCTCTGGGTTTATGAAGTCAATACAGAATTGCAGATTCTCTCAGATGCAGCTATAACCTTCAGAAATAAACAAATCCTTCACTCAAAATGAGTGCCAACTCCCCGAAAAGGTGAAATTAGTTTGTCCAACACCTAGATCAAAACTTTTACCCAGAGAATTCTCTCCCAAATACTTTTCTATTTCAAGTTCCAAGACTGCAGCTGTTTATGAGGCCCACATACGAGATGAGACTCTCAGCTGCTGTAATTCCACGGAACATCAAACGAGTGAGTTCAAAAGAGCTGCAATGAGCTGGTTTGCCACACAACACAAATACATACAGAAACACCCAAATACCCAAGTCTAGCACTAATTTCTACTCTCATCTGTTAATCTGAGAACTACTCTAGACAGGATTTCCACATATACATGTGCACACACATGCCCTGCATATGCATTATGTACCACCCACCAACCCAACTACTGTGGGCAGCCAAGGATGTGGAAGAAGAGCCCATTACCTCCTACATTTGTGAAAGGAGGCAAGATGTGACCAAAAGTTCTTGAAATCGCAAGTTCTGATACATCTCAGTGTGATTTGCATGCCATGAAGTGAGACAGGTCCACCCCGCCTTGTAAATGCCTAGTACAAGACAGGCACTGAAGAATTTATAGCCCAAACAGACAAGATCAATACAGTGTGAGACTCTCCTCTTGAAAAGCGAGGAGAATTAATTGCTAATATTAGAGCCCAGAGCCAAAGTAGGAAAGCCGAAGTCGGTGGACCCGCACTCCTCAATAGCTATTCAGTTAGCCAGGCAGCTACGCTACTTTTCCTATACAAGAAGGATTTAAATCCAATTAGACTCCCCGTTTTGTTGGCAATGTCTGGCTGTGTATTTACATCACACCGTGGTATCTCAGCATCTGTTCCAGGAAATCTTTCTGAGCACAGCTAGGTCACTCTGTGTCCATCCAGGCAATTATTTTAGGAGTGGTTAGAGATTTCCACTTTTTGCAAAAGTAGTTTCTTGGCAACTAATAGAGCTCAGAGGAGACATCCCTCTTGATTAGAGCATAGATCTTTACTCTGACACCCCTGAACTTTTTATGGTTGGTTGGAAGTTCTGCAGGCACAGAAGAGAGAAGAAATTCCAACCTTTATCCGCTGACAAATGAACATTTAGCTGCTGCTGCCACCTTGCTTCTCAGCTGGACACAAAAAATGTATTGGTCAACTAGACACCATTCGTGCCTTTGCCTTGTTTGGAGTGAAAACATCCATGAAGCACAAAACAGCCGCAAGCACCTCACACCCACGTTGCCCCAGTGTGAGTGATTCGTACAAGCACAGGGTTAACAGACTCCTTAGTGCCCTTTGGCATCAGAAGAAGCAATTTCTCTTCGTCTTGAAAGAATCATCTGGGATGCTGAGAACAGCTGCTCTTGGAGCTAGGCGTTTGTTCCCTCCCACAAAGACAACTGGTTTGAAATGGTGACTCAGTGGTTATTGATCCCAGCTTCCTCCAGCCATCCTTTACTTCTCACTTACCAAATCCAACCTGGTTTTGCTACGTTTGTGTAAGCCTTTTTCAGTCAGGTATCTGGACTAACAAACTTGATATTTAAATCTCTTTCGAGTAATTCAGCCCATTTAGATTGGAATGGGTTTAAAGAAGGAGCAGTTAAACAACAGGCACTTGACCAAACATCTCAGGTAGGAAAATGATAAAAGAGATCCTGGAGGTACATAAGGGACCTTAATCTCTTCAGCCAACACATCTGCAGCTACAGAAAGCAGCATGAATAAAGGTACCCTGTACTCTCACTCATTCCTGCTTTTCTCCTCTGCTAATAGACATTCCAATCAGCCCATTCCTATAGAATCCTCTCACAAACATCAGTTTAACTGCACCGCTTTGTATGGCAAAGGGGAACTTATGCCTAAATCAGCTCTCTCCCACATAGACATAAAGATCTTCCAGAAAGGCAGCGTGCTCTCCCCAAACTGTGCTGCAAATGCTGGTTTGCTCAAAATACAGGGCTGGATCCAAATGTCTGGCTCTTATTGTAGGTCTAATATGCCTATAAAATGCAGATAATTTCCAGATTATTTCCTGTGTGCAGCTGTTGAAGGTGTTGAGCTGGCAGAGGGGGAAATATATGTGTTGTTTATTTGTGAAGCAGGTACAGCACGAGCATCACTGGTCCCAGCTCTCTCATGCTGCCCCTGCCAACGTATTGTACCTCATCCACGCCTGGGCTAAATTCCAGCCTGCGATGGGAGAATGAATGGGGCTGCATCCTATTATCAGTCCTTGGAGCCATACAATCCCCTCAGTTTATGAGCTGTAAAATATGTACTTCTGCCTAGTGGCTTCCTAGGGCGAGCATCTTCAGCGCTGAAATCAGCCGAGCTTTGCCAAGGTACACTGCTGAGAGCACGGGATGCCATGGAGGAGCTGCAGGGCTGGGAAAGGGACACAAACAACACAGACAGCTCCTCTCTAAATAGGGCTGAATGGGAAACAGATTTCCTGGCACTATTTCTCTCCATCAGATGGGAACAGTAAGTGGATTTTGAATATTTTTTTTTTAACTCTCCAACTGAAAATTTGATGCAGGGCAATCGTAGTTATTATTTATACCTTGTCCCATTCTGAATGCTCAAAAGCTTTCCAGACCTCTAAGAAACACGTATATGTTGTTACACTTATCAAATCTATAGCATAACCCTAACATTGGATGAATTTTACCTTCCATTACTCTCCTCTTCAAACCTTTGGAATTTTTACACCATTTCTACATATATGCTACCAGTTGACTATATAGAAATCAACCTCCAGATCAGAAAAGAAACCAGGTATTCATCTTCAGTTTCATTAGGCAGAGAATGGACCTCTCCTCCCTCTTCAGAGATGGTGAGGGGAAAAGACACTATCAAAACTATTCATTTTTCAGTTGAAAGGGGCAGAAATAAGAAACTGGAAAGCAGAGTTATAAAGTCTGTGCATACCGACGTGTTTTCAGCTTCTCAGTATCAGAAGAACAAGCGTTGGGCCAAAGCACGAGCTGGTGCAAACTGATGTAGTTCCAAAGACTTTCACTGGGCAACGAACCAGTTTCTGTTAGTTGAGAATTCGGAAAACACCGAGTTGCCCAGATCAACCCTCACATAAGGAAGATGGCACTTTGAGATATTTGAGAATTTGTCTTATAGCACCTAAGTACAAATTTTGTCTTTCCCAACGGGAGCTCTGAGGGCAGAAATCATTGTTAGAAGTATCACTGGAAATTGTCTCCTAACAGCGGTGGCTGAGGTCCATGCAAAATCTGAGCCCCAGTTCAGTAAACACTGTGCACCCTGACGTGAACAGCTGTTATTGGTCTAATACATACATTGATATTTTAACAGAAAGGCTGGAGAAACAGAGGAATTAACAGGTCAAGGTCAGATAAAAAGCAGCTGATGAAAATAGGGATGTATCCAAGTCTCCCGACTGCCAATCCGAGACAGCCCAGCCCCTCGTGCACCTGCCTCCCTGGTTCCCCTCAGCCAAGCATCCAACACACACACCAACCATTGGGGATTCAAGGCGATAACCAGGGGAGAGATGGAGAGGGACTCTTTATCAGGGAGTGTAGCAATAGGATGAGGGGTAATGCTTTTAAACTGAAAGAGGGGAGATTTAGTTTAGATACCAGAAAGAAATTCTTTGCTGTGAGGGTGGTGAGAGCCTGGCCCAGGTTGCCCAGAGAAGCTGTGGCTGCCCCATCCCTGGAGGGGTTCAAGGCCAGGCTGGATGGGGCTTCCAGCAACCTGGGCTGGTGGGAGGTGTCCCTGCCCAGGGCAGGGGGGGTGGGACTCGATGATTTTTAAAGTCCCTCCCAAATCTAACCATTCTATGATTCTATGAATTAATTCCCACGCTTCCCAATCAGGGTTTAAGTGCCAAAAGAAAGTCAAAACAGTTGAACATCTAAACTCCTCCTACCTTCTATACTAAAAATGCTATCAGGAAGGCTTCATAAATAAAAGATTCTCCAAATTCCCAGTTTCTATGTATAAAGCATGTTATAAATACTCATTTTCAAGGAAGCTACCTCCCACAAGGAAGTATTACTTCCCCTTTTTAAAACGAAGAGCTTCCTCCTTTCCATTAAAAACAAACAACAAAATCAAGCAAAGAAAAATGACAAAGATTACAGCATAGTAATGGATTACGTGGAGCACAACCGCACATATTGGGCTCCTAAAAAACATTTACCAAGTTGGCTATTAATTGCAAGAAATCGCAAGGGAAGTTGGGACTATATTTCTTTGCCTGGGAAACCTATACTCAGGCACAGCAAGCAGAGAATTGGCTGACACAGCAGCAGCAGCTCAATGTAACACGTTACCCATGTGGGCTCCTTAATCTCAAAACCAAAGCTGAAATTGCTTCATCCAGTTTCTGCTGCATTTTCTTTTCATTCCATGAAATATCAAACCCATTCCATTTCTTTTCCTGACCTTCCCTCTCTTTTTTATTCTTTTTTTAAGATACTTGCTTTTGTTTGTTGAGACTTTTTCAACCCTTCCTTGGCCTATACCGCTGTGAAATATGCTTGATATTTAAAAAGCACAGTGAATTCTGAAATTAAACTTAACAGCAGTCTGCCTCTATGTGAAAGAGAAAAGACTGGTTATTTATCTATTAGATCACTATATTCAGATATTATATGGTTATGCCTAGTGTATTCTTCTTTCCTTCCTCCTTCATAGCTATGATTGGCTTCATTAGTGCAGGAAAATCTCAATGTGTCGAGAAAAATATCCCCCTATACATTCCCCGTTTGCATTCCAGTCGGGCCGCCTCTCACTGTCAGCTCCAGAGAGCTCTTTCTGCTCGAGTGTCTCAACACGGCTCCCAGCTCCTCTGCGCAGCAAAGAGCATTTCACCGGGGCTGGTTTGGGAATGAATTTCAAACAGTTTGTTCACAAAATCCCCCTGGGAGCTGAGGACTGCAATAACCTCAGCAGCTGCTGCTCCAAGGAAAAGGTATGCTTTTCTGACTTTCCTTGCTTTTCTATTTTTTTCAAGAAAATAAAAAAAAACCACAACGCAAAACCCAAAAGCAAAACAATGACATAAAATCATGAACAGAAACCACTTTGCCGTATACATCAGTGCTTTTAGGGAAAAGGAGCCGCACGACAGAGCTGCCAGTGATCCTAATTAATACACCACTGAAACGCGCTCCAATACCGCAATGAGAAGGACAACACAAGCTGTATAGAAACACTCAACTCTCTTACAGCTCTTTACTCTGGGTGCAGATTAAAGGAAAATACCGCTCTGCCAGGATGATTGATTACAATTTCATTTGGTAATGAAAATTCGTCTAATAATCATGTTTTGCCAAGAAGCGCAAACCTTCTGAAAGCCTGGTTTCTGGACAGAATACAGAGAAAGTAGAAGAGAGGAGGCGAACATCTGTTTCATTTATAACACTGCTGCCTGTAATAGCATTACAAACATCCATATTTTATGTAAGTTTCCTTCAAAAAATGCTAACAATTTTTGTCTAACATGCTATTTATTTGCTAACAGGACAGCAGTGCCCAATATACCTAGTGCGGTACCTCCCCTCGCCACTAGATGCTAATACCGAAGTTGTAGATGAAATACCAAAGTTAGAGAATGACCAAATCTACTTGTATTTCACATGAGATTGATCCAACTGACTCTGGTTACGTTGCTTAATCCGCTATTCGCATTCCTCAGATAAAGTCTAAGATAATTTAAAGCTTTAATGCTGAAGGCTGAGGGGAGACCTTATGAACGCTCACAAGTACCTAAAGGGTGGGCTGAAGGAGGATGAAGCCAGACTCTTTTCAGTGGTTCCCAGTGACAGCACAAGAGGCAACGGGCACAAGCTGGAAGAGGGGAAGTACCATTCAAATATGAGAAAAAACTTCTTTCCAGTGGGATTGAGAGAGCCCTGGAACAGGCTGCCCAGGGAGGGTGTGGAGCCCCCTTCTCTGGAGATCTTCAAGCCCCACCTGGATGCAGCCCTGAGTGATGTGCTCTGGGCAACCCTGCTTTGGCAGGGGAGTGGGACTAGATGATCTCTAGAAGGTCCCTTCCAAAACTGACAATTCCTTGATTCTGTGATTAGATTACTAAGGCTCCCATATTAAAGAAAAGGCAGCTGCTGGGCCACCTACCAGTATCTCCGCAGGTACCAAACTGCCAGGACAACGTCAGCGTCACACTTTACCCTTTGAAAATAGCACAATTTATACTGCACTGTGCAACACTGCAAATACCTACATGAAATGCAAAAGAATGCAGAATTGCAGCCTTTATATGAAGGGAATGCTACATATGCGGAGCCAGCCTTGAGTCTGATGATGCTCCAGAGCAGAGGTGGTTTTCTACTGGTCTCAGGAGAACCCAGTGCTGTGTGTGAAACTAATTCAGGGACCCTTCCTCGTGCAGAGCTCTGTACCCTGAGCTGGTACCTGACCAACAGTGGTGAATCCTTTCATTTTTTGCCGCTTGATCACAATCTCAAGCTTGTTGAGCAGTGATTCATCACCTGCTCCGTCCACAGGCAAGAGTCTGCATGTTCTGCTTATTAATAGCTATACTGAAATGAACTCAAGTTTAAAAAAATAACAACCACAGAGCAAAAAAATCCCAATCCACAACCCTTCAAGAAATCAAACTGAAGAGACTCAGCCTCATTGCCTGTGCTCTCTGCAGCTCCCCTAGTAAAAGGCCATGCCAATTCCTGAAAAAGATGGTAAGACCAATCCACAAAACTTGTCAACCCTTCTTCTGCCATCTGAGGGATCAGCAGCCACGGTAAAATTTCCAAGGCACTTGATTCCTCATCAATAAGACATCTTATTCTGCAGTAACCTTCAAAGCATCAGGGAGCATTTCTGAGGGGTGGTGGGGATGCACCAGCTCCAGGAGGAGGACAGTCCGTGGAGATTTAATGCTGTGCAGCCACTGAAAACGTGGGAAGGCAATTACAGCTCCTGCAAATTACACTGAGAACATCAATAGATGAAGGCAGTGATCCAGCAAAGCACTTAAGCACATGCTTAACTTTAAGAGATCACTCCTCCCAGGCCTGATTCCACACCATTTTAGAGGAACAGCAAAAAAGCCACCAAAGTTCTTTGCACTGCTTCTATAGGCGACGAGCTGCGTTACCTGATTTACAGCGAAGAAAGACTGTCAGAACATTCTCAAATTGTTTACAGTTCAGGCTGCAAATTCCTCATCCTGAAGAAGAATCAATAGAAAACTACTGACCACGGCAGCAGATCAAATGACTACAGTAACTGTAGGAAAAAAATATTTCTAATTGGCATAGGGTGCTTGCTAGAGCAGTTAAACAACTCTTACACCAGAGAGATGTGTGATATTAAAAAGAATGCTCTGGTTTTGCATCTGGACATCATTTGTTGAAGACATCAAAGTGCTCCAAATAAGTTAAGCTTCCTAATTCATTTAGCAAATTCTGGTGCGAGTACACCACCGTCTCCCTGGCTCTGTCGAAATGCGTGATTGATGGTTTCTGAGAATTTAAGCACTTTGAAGAGCAATTTCTTGTAGCCAACAGTTTAGTACACTAAAAGCAGACACAGGCAAAGCATAAATAGCACAAACCTAAGGAATGGGATCTTGAAGGAAAAAGGTGGGGAGGGAAAAGGTTTTGATCTCCTATTGAATTTCAGTGGGATCTAAATACTAATTTAGGCATCCTCAAAAATTCCAGCCTAATTTTACTACTTCTATCCTCTATGAATGTATTACCCATACAAAGATTCTACTTCTAAGCATTTTCTGTAATTTAAAATTGCTCAACATGATTTATTACATCTATCTCTGATTACCAATTGCTCGTAATTATTTGTTGCCATCGTTACTTTGAGCAGTGGCAACGTGCAATTTGTTGCCTTAGTTGTGATCTTGCAGCCAAATCAGGGAACAGAAGAACACGGAGCGAGTCTGGAATTAATCACATCAGGTGAAAAAAATCTTTTGTTACCTGAACACCTTGGTGGGGCTTCACTTCATAGTAACACCTCCGGTATTAATATATTGAGCAGAATTTTGGTCACCCAAAATTTGGATTTTTGGCTCAGGATTAGGTCTTACAAGACGGGTATATTCAAGCCTCTGCCTCACGCTGCCTTGGTGAGCTCCCACGTGGCACCGACTTGGGCTCATCCTATTCCTCACAAAGTCTCTAAAAACACCACTTCCCACCCCTCATCCTTTCCCCATTTCATTTCCTTGGATAACAGATGCTTCCAGGAGGTGATTATTTCTCCTGAAGGCACAGCAGATCACTCATCTTGGTTAGGCAACTAAGCACTTTTAAATTAAAATTAAGTATAAATAATAAAGCTAGGATTCAGAGAAGTGCTCTTATGGTCAACGGAGGTGACCAGTATTTTTCTGGCAGAAGAGTTTTCTTCTACAGAACATCAATAAAAGCAAAGTCAGTCTATACAAACATACTGCTTTCATTGAACGCGTGTGAGAAATTAGTAACTACAGCAGAAAAATAGTATTTTAAATCATTCAACGCATCAGAACATTGAAGTCAAAAGGCACCCATTTCATCTTACCATAATGAACTGCTTGATAAGGTCAAAAATTCCAAATGAGGGACAACCATTTTGAGAATTATCTCTGAAAGACGACACAATTTTGGAGATGCTCTAATTAATGCACAAGGAATTATTTTTCTAGTGTGACATGCTGCAATCACCCCTACCATCTCAAAATCATGAGACAAGGTCTGAGGGTAGACAATATGAAATAAAGGCCTAATTAAGTTTATTTCAAAGAGCAGAGCTGGTAACTCTGGAGAGTACACACTAGGTTAAAATAAACAACTCTGCAATGTCACTAAGAAATTCTTGCCAGAACAGTGCCAGCAGCCAAGACTCCTTCCTCCTGCCATCCCTCCCCAATTCCAACTCTTTAATTAATAGAAGAGCTGCGATGTTCAGTTGAGGAGCAGAAAGCTCTCCTCTCTGGAAGGTAACCAGTTAGTTACAGATATGGGTAGTATGAGACCAGTGGGCTATAACGTTTTGCTGGCACCAGCCAATTCATAATTGCTACTGGGCGCTTAATCAACGTTCTACTGCCACCGGCATAAGATAACTTCATCCATGTCCTTGTCAAACCGCAGAGCATTCAGGATATAAAATATAGACATACATATAGACTTTATTTTCTCCTTGGAGAATTTATGTACCATTACATTCCATTATATTTTTTCAGCTGAACATTTAAATGATGTTGAATCAGTGATCACTAAACCAAGCCCCTTTTTGTTCAGCAAGGTTAGGATCTTTGACCCCCAGATGTCTCCAACTACAAGATAAATCCTTTTATAATACTGATAAATTATTACTTTTCTGCCTTGTCTTTTAATTAAATGTTTGGAGTCAGCAACTGTCCAATAGCACCCACATCAGCAACAATTTCTAAATTCTGTACATGACATTTCCTCTCTCAAAACACGAGAAGCCAAACATCCTGAAAATGGAACACGCTCCTTATTATGCCCATTTGTAATTGAAGAAATGGCTTGGGTTTGGGGGGTTTGGTTTTTTTATTATTTCATTTTCTGTCCAGAAGGGGATGAGATCAATGGAATGCATCAATTCATGGCAATGCTGTAATGCATTTTTGCAACGTTGCTGACATTCTGAAACAAACATTTTTCAATTTGTAAATTTTCTGCAAAAAAAAAATTCCTTCAGCTCTCCATTCATCAAAGTAAATTGTAGCAGGAGTTTGCTGCGCTGCCATTTTTAAGTGTCACACATCCGCAGGTTTTTTTAGGCAAAGAAACTATACCTGGAATGACAGCAGACACTGGAGCATCAGAGAGAATCTGCAGCTCATGGGCTCCTCTGGCAAAGCTCCAGCTCCCATGTCCCACAGGGACTGTTGGTCACATCAGGTGCAGGAGCCTCCGCCTCACACAGCAGTAAAATTCTGCTCGTTGATAGCAACTTTGTGCCATCAATTCCAATTTGTGCTGCAGCTCGATCCACAGCTTTATCAGGATTCCTCAGTGGGGGAACCTACAGATGTGACCAGGTGATGTGCAGGTGACCAGGTACTTCTTGTCCTCATGCAAGGCCACAGACTTTGGCCGTTGCCGAATCTAAAGCTATGCTTCTCCTCATGAAGAACCAGGACCTCACACATTTCTCACCATCTTCTAGCCCTGAAAGCATCCCACCACGAGCTTACAGAACACGCTCTACAATGATTTCCAAGGCGTGGGACACCAGCCTGCACTACGGGGCTGATGCACAGAGACTGAAAGGTGTTAAAACCTCAATGTGCCAACGTGAAACACAGGCTACAGAGTAAAGGTAAGGTAAAACAGACAGGAATAGTCACTTTTAAAAATTAAGTTTTACGCAATTATAAAGTCAAAATTTTCATTCGGGAGAGGAACGAGAGGTTTGTTATTACCGCGGGACAGGATTAATTTCTTTATACTATCTTGGGTCTGTTGCAGAAACTGGAAAATAATTCTTCCGTTATTAGTTTTATAATAGACCAACTACAATTTGTTAATTAAAATCCCAAAATTGCCCTACAAAACTGTGCATATTGTATAAGCAGTCCCCAATAGCTAAACACGTTGCTGTCTTCTTTCTGCTTTACTGCACAGATAGAGGATGAGTTCATTTTCACAGAACAATTTTGTCTCCCACCACACTTCAGGGTTGGTTTTTTTTTGTGGGGCATTTGGAGTCTCCTACTGAGAAACCACCAATGGCTCAGCAAATACTGTCTGATGAGGGATTAATTTGTTTGGATTGTGACCACCCACCCTCAGAATTTAGCTACAGATGCATATATTTGTAAATGACTAACTTTATACAAAGCACAACAGCAATGGCTTAGTCACAAAATCAAGAGCTGACCTGTCTGGTGAGAAAGGTCAACTGGTAAAATAAAGCAGCAAACTGGGATGTCCTCTCAGCTGGTGAGAAAACTTTAGCGCAATTGTTCTTTGCACGTTATTAAAGATGATACGGGTGTTAATTCCATTTACCTGTGACTAATAACACTAGGAAATGAAATCCCTTGAAAACAATTATGTCTCTTCAAAGGAAAAAAAAAAAAAAGTACTTTAGACAGTAAAACAAAGGACATAACAGCACCCTTCACCTCCTCAATGAGTCAGAGTGTCATCTAAGTACAGAACAACCTATTAATCTTAACTCAGTGTAAGAAAAAAAAAAACAACATAGCTTGCTTGGTTAATCAAAATCTAGAGCTACAGAGAAAATGCTTCTTATCTGCTCTACTGCAGTTCCTTCAAAAATTCAGTAGTTGAGTCGTAATTGTAGATCATGCATCTAATCATCATAATCTACGTATCTCAGTGTGTTTCCCCGAAGGCTACTCACAGTACCTTAAACACTCTTAAACATTGCTGAAGGCAGCCAAATGCTTTTGGTGCAGAATGTCCTCAAGCCTCCCAGAATGATCCAGTAGTAAGATCAGAAAGAAGGAGGAACACCTTCCCTATGGGATGGGAAGAAAATGGCTTTTAAACCAACTTGCCACGGATTTCCAAACACTGTTCTGTTCAGTAGGGCACTGATTCACGGATGAAAATTTTTGTTTTCCGAAACAAACTGTACTGTTTGTATAGTACATAACCACCTGAGTCATATTCATTCTCCAGAAGTGTTATCAACTTGTACAGAGGGTGCTAAATACTTACACCAAGTATAAAAATGGGAATTATACTCCTCTGAAAACCGTACTCCTACCTCTATCCGTGAAGAAATCTATGTACCAGTAATACATGACAGAAGGTAACTCATCCTTTATGAGTGTCTGGACCTAAGCAATCCCTTTCAGCATCCTTTAACTAGAGGAATTCCAAAACATGGACGTTATTGGACTGTTTTAAGTTTAGCATCATCAAGTTAATGCTCTGCTTTTTCCTCAAAACCGGCTCCTGACTTTTCTAGGGAGTTTTAAAGTGCCCGTCATAAATCAGCCGTTTGTCAGAGTTATAAGAGATAGAAGAATGGAGCGGGGAGGGAGCGCTGCCCCCACTCAGGTGCCCGAGGGAAGCACAGGCAGAGGAGACAATTTATACGGATAAATGGACAGCATCAGACAGACAGACGTGTGCCTCCAGTCCTACCCTACAGATGCTTCCCGTTGCAGATGGGGCTCCTCTAATTCTCAGTTGGGATTAGGTATTCATGGCAGCGAGTAAGAAATGCAGCGCGTAGAGCCAAGGAAGTGAAAAGGAGAATGTTATAATCAGTTACGATAAATGGATCTTCTTTTCTGGGAAAGACCTGAGAAAGGGCAAAAGTAGATTAAAGAAAAAAAAAAAAAGAAAAAAAAAAGATTCTCCAGTTCCCTTTTCACCTAAGGGAAGGTTTCAAATCAAATGTAGCTATTTGCTCAAATAAAATTAAATACAAGCTTTAATAAAGTTAGACAGAAAGCTTATTCCCCACCACCAACCTCCTGCACCACACACTGTGTAGCCTTAACAACACCCGGAGTTGTAAGGAAATATTTATAATCCCTTTCTGTGTGGAAAAAACAGTGTTACCAAGACATAAATTGCCTTGTCTGAAGTTCAAAAAAGCAAACGGTGAGAGAGAGTGGGGAACACGATCTCTATTTCTCTCAGCTGAGCTGATGGGAAAACTGCTTTGGTTTTTATTTTTGACTCTAAAAATTTCCCACGCACCCAAGTTTCAACAATCAAAACTGTTGGTTTACTAAGGCTTTCTTCCCAAAACCAAACCCAGGTTCCATAACGTCATCCTTTTCTGAACACCTAATCCTTCTTTCCAAAAGGATTGCAGGGAAGGTTATCGATGGGCACTGTAACTTCTCAGGTACCAAAGCCAGAAGGCTGGTTTTCCCTATTTTTCCCCTAACCTTACCCTCAACACTTTCACTTGGCTTTCACCCCCGCTGATGGAAAGCAGAACATTAGAACAACCAGAGGGTAAATCAAGATATGACAAAGACCTTCTAAAAAGACATGAGAACATTTAAATTAAAACTTGGATTTTGCTGTACTAATTGTTCCCATTATGCTAATATCATAATTGCTGCCATTTTCTTACATAATCTCGCTGCTCCTAACAAAAAAAGGAGAGCAACCAGGAGAAAGCTTGAGCCTGCCATGAGAAGTCTTCAAGGCAGAGAACAGGAGGTACAGCTAATTTGCGAGCAGATTTTGCTAGAGTGTACGATGGAATAACGCAACTCATTAATTCTTCATTAAGTTGAGGAAGCCAAGCTTTTAAATCATAATCAGACAATGCTTTCCTCCCCTCTCCCCCCCCACCAAAAGCTCTGTCAAGAATGTGCCTTTTGAATAACATTACAATGAATTTTTTTTTGCAAAAGAATTGCTAATGGATTAATAATTTGGGTAGTTTGCTTCATAGAAGAGTGCTTATTATTATTAATAGAATTGCTAACAATACGAGGTTTGGAGAAAACAGTCTAGTTAATGATCCTTACTTTTTTAGAACTGATGTACAGCAGAAGGCGCACCGCTCACTCCTTTGTCCCTTTCTCACCCCTCTGCCTCTTATTCTCCCCTCTCTCAGCACTTGCACACTCTATAATTGGACAGTAAGATGATTTGCACCTATAATGAGCTATTCAGTATCTTGAAATATCATTACCTAATACTAAAGAAAATAATTCTCTTCATTTCGTGGAATGCCAGAGACGCCAGGGCAGAGGGCAGGGATGTGTGTTACACAAATATCAGAAGCCCCTGTCAGGAATGCTTCTGAGCTGTTCCTTCTACACTATGTTCTCACGCTGCTTAATGCTATAGTGTTGTACCAGGGTGTAGTTGTGGTAAATATTAAAATTCTTGTTCAGTACGGTCACACTTCAAAGAGACTCCCCAGTGGTGTTTCTGGTCAGGTAACCACCTCGGCCAGCAGTGGTTGCTGGTTTATTCAAAGAGATGCCTTTCCCATTAGAGACACGTGTATGTCTTACCTACTTCTTCTGTAGCAGGCAGCTTTTGATAGATTTTCACCCTCTCATCAGGAGGGATAAAGGAAAAAAACGAACTAAACCAAAGAAAACCAACCAACCATATAAAACCAAACTAATGGAAAGATTAAATGGGACCTGGATTCGTGATGGTGCCCAGGCAGGTTGTCTGTCAACAGTAGTTGATAACCCAATGAATGCAGAATATTATTCACACAGATGTCTCAAAGCAGATTCATTTAGGTCAATAGGAAGTTCCCAATAACTTCACAAGATCTCTCCCACCCCCAGAATTTAGTTCAAACACGGCAAGTCTACACACTGAAAATGAGGAATATAAATGTTGCCTTGAGTAAATTGGGGCACATCTAAATAGACGGAAAATGTTCCTCCTGGCATCATCTTTCTGGCTCTGGTGTTAATAAAACATAACTTCAAATGACTTGTAAACTGCGTAAATAATGAGTGACCTGCTATTAAGGAAGGCTAAATGAATTAGTTTTACTGCAGTTCCCACTGCAAGACCATTGATAGAGAGTGTCTGATTGTGGTCTATTCTAAGGTTGATTTACATCACTCTGGCAGTGTAAAGGGGAATTAAGTGAACATAAATGTGATCTATATCCACTTTAAGAATTCCTTCCTGCCGCTGTGTTGAATAAAGGGAGCTTACTGTAAATAAGGCTGAGGAAAATGACATTCAGTTTGCTATTTTGGCAAGAGAATAAAGTTAAGTAATCCTCAGGGTAAAGAGGGCTGAAGCAGAGTAATTTTAGCACATGAGCTGGGAAAGGAGAAAGAATCTTCACAACGTGTTTTGGACAATAAACCCAACTCCATCCCTTTAGTCAGAGAGACTGAAAAGATGCCTCTTCTGCTAAGTGAAAGGAAAGCTGAGAAGTTTAAGTAAGATCACCATCAGAAAGATCTCCACCGGCATCAAAATTAACTTCAGGAGCAGAAAGTAACCTCAGTGTATTGACAAGAAACAAAGTGCAGCATATTGAAAGTTAAACATTCTGAAAAAGATTAAATGAAATCAAATTTTAAAGCCAGGTTTTACATGATCCTCTCCCTCAACCCTGTACATAGAGTGTACATTTAGTTATTAATGAGTCCAGCTCAAGATACACCACCTCAGGTGAACTTGTTCCTCAAGGATATGGACTTCAGAGGGGTTTTATATGCTTCAAAGCCCCAGGGAATTCTCACTGGAGCATAAAACAATTTAAATTCCTCCTCCCATCTCCTGTCACTAATGACCTCAGCAATTCCCAGAAGCAATGTGAGGAAATATCAATTGTAAATAGATTTAAAGGGGCAAGTTTGGAGGAGGAAATAGCAATGACTTCTTGGTGGCCTTTCCCTTTGCATCGGGCTGAACATTCTGCCAGTTTAGAGATGATAATCTATCAGGAGAGACTGCAACAAATCCAAATGCCACAGTTCCTTTTGTGTACGCAGTGAACTGCTAAGGGAAAACAATATACTTCCTACTGATGAAGACAAGCTGATCTGTTCATCCAGGGATACTTGAGAAAATGAGGAAATTATCAAGTAATTGAGACCAAAAACAGTGTGTGGTGTCTGTGGAAGGGGGGGAGGATTCAAGAGGTAGAATTGTAGAATATCCACCGTAGAATTGTTCTGTGAGCTGAGACAAGCCATTTTGCCTTTGTAACTCTTTTCCATACCTGCTGTATAAAGAAAATATTTATTTTGCAACCTTTCTTCCAATGGCAAGCTCTTTGAGGCAGAAACCAGCCGTGCACGCATACACTACCCATCCTTATGGGTTTCATTTGATATACTGGGGGGGCTTGGTAGTGCCAGCTCTTCCTGAAGTGTCAGCTCAAATTTGAGCAGCAAGTTCCCCTTGTACAGCAAGTGCCATTGCAATTAATGTCACAACATCCTGGGCAGTGACTCTATCTCAATGTGACAAGGCATTTGAGTTTATTACATGTTGGCAGAAAGCAACAGTGTCTAATGCCTAAGTCTTTCTCTTTGGCCATCTGATTTTATTTTTCCTGAAATATTTACAGAAGAGCTTGGTATTTCTATATAGAATCTGTGTGTCTGCATGAGCCTGCACCATGTCAGTTGACAAACACTCTACATGTACTGCAATCTTTTTCCTCCAGTACTGAGAAGTTAATCCCTTTTCTCACAGCTGCATCCTTCGTTGCCAACTGGCCGAGTTTCCCAGCTCCCTGCCTGACATCCGAGACACGGTGCCTCATTCCTTGTTAGAAGCCATCCCACTATTTCCCTTCAAACTCTCTTCTAACATTCCTTTTTTGTTGCAGTGAAAACAAAACACTCTGACACATGTACCGAGTCCACTGTCTGTCACAGTGACCAATGCTGTTCCCTGGTTTCCTTCAACTCCATCTGTCTACACCCATCTGCTTCCTTCTGGTTTCCATTCACATTATTAATGCTTTGAAAAACAGACCGTTCTGTTTTGTGCCTAGCACAGCAGGGGAGAAACAATACTTCAGACAACCACATGGTCACCGAAATACCTATGCAAAACCAGCCCCAAACCTCCTGGCACTTTCCGACCAGCTCCATCCTATTTCACAGGGGTTACGCTGTTAGAGCTCCCTGTCTGCAGTGTCACACACCGCCTGCATCAGCCTCAGCAACACGGTTATGAGTGTCTTGCCAGCAATAAACACTATAAAGAGAGAACAAGGTTCCAAATATCCTACATTCTGCTAGAACTCAGCGCAAAGAGCTGCCGCTCCGTGCGTCTTCCATGTGCAAGAGGCTTTTAAAACAACACACGCTTCCTTCAATAAATACTTCCTCACTCCATAAATACATGGAAAAGATAGAAGCCATGGGTGCCAGATTCCTAACTGATAAAAATTAGCAGAACGTGGTATATTCAAGGATAGTTTTAAAACAGTGAAGACCTAGCACATCAAATGCACTTAGTGGCAGCTGTCACACGTTCCTGATAATCACCAAGGCCCAAGTTGTGCCGGTTTTGATGGAGGAATAGCGGGGCGATCGCAGAGCTCGCGGCGACTACACCAGCGTGTTTCATCAAGGCAACTTTTTTTTTTGATTCCCAGCTGCACTACAGATTCGTCTCCAAGATGCAAAGGGAGTGGGTCACAGATTTAGCAAATGACAGTAATTCCCTGAAGATGATAAAAAGCAGCTTGTCTATCACCAGCCTCCTTTTGTGTTTGACTTTGAGGCACATTATCTTTGCAGAAAATAAAGCGCAAGTAATGAAAGAGAGAAAACCAGAGCCTGTAAACAACTGAAAGCAAATCTCAGGCTGACAAACTGAACTAAAGTGTAAGAAAAAGTTGAGCGCCTGCCAGTTTGGATTCTATCTTGGGGTTCAGTGCTCCTTCCAACGTAGGCACTCGCAATTCTCCACCGTGAAGCGAAGGAGAGGCAGACACAGCACACACTGCCAGAACACGCAACTCACTCCACTTGTCCTAAAATGCTCTTAAGTTTCTTCTCTCCCCATCACCTTCCTCCCTTCCCACGCAGATGTCCCAGCCTCAAGAATCCACAGTCACGTAAGCCTGACAACAGTCTATCTTATTGAGTAGCCTTTTGTTTCATGCCTTAAATTTTCCCTCCGTGACACCACTCTTTTCAACACACGCTACTCCTACACAGCTGAACTCAAGTTCAGCTTGAGCTTAACATACTTGGTGTTAAGGTAAAACTCCCCTTTTTTTATAACAGGAAATAAAGGAATTATTGCAGGGGATGCTATTACAGTAAATTCACCTGCCACACTAGGGTCATCCAACCAGATTACACACATGATGAAGTCCTCATCGGGTGCTCAGAAATTATTTTGTACACTACAACAAGAAGAATGACGAAGCAGTGATTTTTAAAGTATGTTTCCACAATGTTAAGGAATCAATCCTTCAGAGCGAGGACTGCTAAATACAGAGTGGTAGTTAAAAAGAAAAAAAGGGGAGATTTTAATCAAGATACGGAGGTGTCTCTCATTTCCATCTTTTAAGAAGCAAAGCCGCTTGAATGAGGATAAACGGATGGATATTAGGCCGTAATGAATAGCCTCGAAATTAAAAGCACAAAAAAGCAGAAAAATCTTTTCTGTTGTATGGATTGTGAGTGACCACACGATAGTGAAATAGTCTCGTACTAAATGAGCAGCAGTCAAATACAAGCCTACAAAAAACAGGGAGTGCATGGCTGCCGACAGCTGATTTCCATCAGAGCACTTCATTTTTTGAGGCCATGCAGTCCCGGGAGGACAGCGTGCCTTTCCCTTGGTGCCTTTTCCCCTTATTCTCAGCTCCTCAAGTTGCATCTCACAATTAGGCAATGTGTAATGCAACCAGTTACTCCACAGAACAGGAAACACAAACAGGACTGAACACTGCTGGAAAGGCAAATACAAAATGCAAAAGCCAGACTGCAGCCCAGACGTCACCAGCAAAACACAGGAATCACCAATATGAAGGCAAATTTCAGAAGCTGCTGCTGAAGGGACATGATTCCTTTCCAAAGGAGAATAATGCTGCAAAATACACCTGCATTTCAGCTCTTCTTTCAACCTGCCTGTTGCTGTTATTCCCTTTGTGCATAAGGAATAAATAGCAAAAGAAAGAGGACTTTCGTTTCTGCAAGTGAAATTTGGATTAAATCCCCACTAATAACATGAGCAAAAGGTTAATTTCAACTGCAGAAAAACATTTCCATTTCAGCATTCTGTTACACTGTCTCTGTTAAGATATATTTTTACCTGAGGCTACAAATCCAGCTACATCAGAACCGAGCCTCAGGTAAGGCAGACAGTTTACATGGACTCAAAGACAAATGGCAACCCTTCTCTGAAACACGTTTATGGCTACGGAGGACCTGGCCTAGACAGAAATATAATAAAACCCTTTTATTACATTTCCATAACACCACTGCCATCATTACATATATAAATAAATGCAGTAATTAAGATTCAGTTTGCATTACCTTCAGCAACCCCCATCTTCACCTTTCCACTCGTGGCAGCTTGCAATATAGTTTTTATAATCTGAGAAACATCACGCCATTCACTGGACAAAATCTTGCATATTATGCAAACTCCCATGCGACACCAGATTAGCACACTGCAATGATTGAGACTAATTTTATATTTAACAGTGTTGCTTTACATTTAATATCTGAAAGCAAACACAGCCAATAAAGACTAAAAAAGTCAAAATTAGACAGTCATCCCCTCAACAGCCTTCTCGCCCAACTGCAAACAATAAATCACTTCATATAAGTAGTTTTAAGCCATAAAACTGCAAATAAGGCATTTTGTGCCTAAAATTGATTTCTATTGAGAACTCTACCTCCATGCAACTTAATTTGTAACTGACATGGATTGCCAACAGGGCTTGCAGTATAAAAAATAGATGACAGTAACTAATCTAGCTGCATATTGGGAGCCTCGCATCTTCAATATAAATGGAACTTTGGGGTGTTTCTTTCATAAATGCAAAGCACCTGAAATAGAAAGCTATTTGTGCAAAATTGAAGTGCAAGTTAAAGCGCTGTTGCGATACATCTCTGGAGTTCAACTATGGTAAGCTTTAATTTTCCTTTTTCATTTGTTTTTAACATTTATTACTGCAGGGCATGATCAGGCATCAGGAAAGTGAGATTTAGTGTTTCACAAGAATCAGAGCAGACCTGAACAAAAAGCACTTGTACTGTGATGAAGCCAAATAATATCTTTGCCCGATTCTAAGATCCACTAAAAATAAAAGCTCCGCATTCATGCACTACATTAGCGATGGAAAGGAGCCCCAGAGAATGTCTTACTTCTGCAGTGTGGATTATCAAGCTGCCAAGAAAGAACTACTGCAAACTATTTTTATGATGCTTGTTACTGGTAATTGATGAAATTTATGTTGTCACATAGGAAACACGGATTAATAATACTTCTATAGAATAGCAGTTGTCATAATGAAATCAGCCTGCCTGTAAGCCAAAATAAAATAAAAATGAGATTGTGCTCCAGCCAATTTCTGAACTGCAACACAGATACAAGATGTTATGACAGACCTGAGCTTATTCACCCCATCACCAGACAAATTGGGGTAGTGGTTAGTTGTTTGCTTGCTCGTTCGTTTGTTTCTTGTCTTTAGTGAAGCAGCCGGTTCAGTATTACCAAAAATGAGAGCTGACTCGATACATTCCTGTTCTGCATCCTCAGGGAATGAATGCAAGTAATAAAACAATACTCGGATTGTCCGAATCAAATTGTAGTACTCACACAATCAAAGTAAATTACCTGACCCAAATACTTTTCTGGATTAGAATCACACTGCTCAGTCTTCTGCAAGAAAAAAATACTACATGGATTATTCCCAATGACTGCTGAAGATACTGCAGGTACTGAACTTTGATCTGGAAATTTCTCAGAGCCAGAACAATGTTCAAAATCTCCGCCTCACCAAAAATACAATAATGGTATCACCAGCTTCAACTGGGACACGATTTCCCCAAAGCGTATTGTTTATAATAAAGGGTATACCTAAGTACCCTTCATGCAAGGACTTCTTTTTGGTTTCCCTTAACTGTAACTTGGATGCTGAGGTATTTTAAGCCAATTACACAGAAAGGATACACAGACTAGAGACACCCCTCACCGCTCTGCTGGCCTTTTTGCCGACACGGGAGCCTTACACACATGCTAATATATTCACTTACTCTGTAAAGTTTATAAAGCCTTCACTGAATACAATTAAAGGTAAATTTCCTACCAACTGATTTTTTAAAGTCGGTCATCGTGTTGATTTAAGGAACTGAAATTGTGCCTGAGAATGTTCAATGAAAATAACAGCAAGTCAGTAACATGTAGGCGGAGACAATCTATTGTCTCATTCCCATTTCATTGGGGTTTCTTATACTCGGCTACAAAGACAATTTCTAAAGTTGTAATAAGATCATTTCCTCTCTTCTTCCCTTCCCTCTACCTGCGAAGATTAAAAAGAATAACTGGATCTGATTCTATTCTAATAACTGACTCTATGATCTGGTCATAAAATCTGAAGGATACAAGATTCACCGTTAAACGCCTCTAATCCCTATTCAGCCCAAAGAGCGTGTATCAAACGGTCTCTTTTTCTCGCACTGACAACATTCTCAAGTAGGTCACTGTTTTTTAAAACCCGAGCCCGTCAGCAGCCCCAGAAGACACTGTGGGTATCTCTATGCAGGAGACCACACAGCGCCACACAAAAACACTGAACCAAGTATGCAACTACAGCAGAGGTAGCGTCATGGTCCTAACCCCCTAAGCCAACATCTGCATTTCTGCCTTAGCATCAAGCTTTGTTGCCACCCTGAAACTTAACATTTCCATCAGCTACACAGGCAGAGAATGATAAGAATTCAGTGTGATCAAACAGAACTTAGTAGTGAAGGGGAAATATTAAAATCCACAGCTACCTTTGCGCTCCTTCGAGTTATTTTACACACACGGCGAACTTAAGTTTTCCCATAAACCTCAAACTGTGAAAAATCACCATCATATAAAAGACTTCCAGTAAACCAAATCTACAGCTATCTTTTTGTGAGAGATCCATTAATACTTTTTATTAAGTAGAAGAACACTAAGCAGCATCTGTTGAATCACAGCTCAAGTGCCACTCTCATCATGGGCTTCATTTGCAGCCACTGACAAAACAGGTCTCGTGACTGAACTCAACTGGGTATAACTGACCACACACCAGCTCATAGCTTTCTGCAATAAAAATATCACCATGACTGACTTTTTACATTAAAAAAAACAAAAACCAACCACAAAGATAAGGTCTGTCCAGGACAGGATACCTCCCAAGAATCCCCACCACTGAAAGATCAATGTTCACAGAGTGGTATGGAGTTGGAAGGGACCTCTGGAGATCACCCAGTCCAACCCCCTGCCAGAGCAGGGCCACCCAGAGCAGGTCCCACAGGAACGTGTCCAGGGGGCGTTTGAATGTCTCCAGAGAAGGAGACTCCACCACCTCCCTGGGCAGCCTCTTCCCGGGCTCTGCCACACTCAAAGTCAAGATGTTCCTCCTCATGTTTAGGTGGAACTTCTTATGTTCAAGTTTGTGCCCGTTTCTTCTTGTCCTGTCCCTGGGCACCACTGAAAAAAGACCGGCCCCATCCTCCTGACACCCCCCCCTTAAGTATTTATAGGCGTTGATCAGATCCCCCCTCAGTCTGCTCTTCTCCAGACGAAAAAGCCCCAAGTCCCTCAGCCTTTCCTCATCCGAGAGATGCTCCAGGCCCCTAATGTTTTTGTACATTGGTGCCATTCCCACACACTTGCAAGGTGGAGGAGACAGTGGTTAAATCACAGGAATTGCCCGCTTGATACTGACTTGGAACAAGTATAAACAATCTCAAAGATGAAAAAAAAAAAAAAAAAAGGCAGTTTGTTGAAAGTATTAAAAACCAGACGCATTAGATAAACAGGGAATGTTACCCTTTCTGAATTCTAAGATATATTTGAAAAGTTTAAGAAGAGCTAACTGCGCACAACTGAAGTTTGGATGTTTCCAGCCACATCAGGTATTTCTTTATCTATCAGGAATATAGCAAAGGTGGCACATTCATATCGCACATCTCTACAGCTCCCTTAAAATGCAAATCAGGCAATTGCTTCTGTTCCAGCTGTCAAGCCATTTAATAGACCTTTACGTGATCTTCACAGAAAACAATGACTGTTCTGTCTGCCAAAAACAACATCAGCGCCAGGTCTAAACAAGGAATATTAGTGTTGAATCAAGTGTCCTGAGGACTTTTTTCCACCAAGAACACCATTTCAGGCTTGCATGATTCACACTAGTGCTCTGTGTAGTAGTCAAAAAAAAAAAAGGTTTACTTTCTGCTGGGGGAACGCAGCAATTATTTTTCCTTTGGTTTTCTATTCAAAGCAAAATTTAACAGACTCTGCTTAGCTCAAAAGCATTAAGTCACGTAAATATGGATTTAACAGAAACACTTTGTTCATTTGATTGCACAGCTCTGTAAGATACCCTGTAAGTGCCAGAAAATATAAGGACTTCCACAGACATTTTACAAAACATTATTGGATAATCAGTACCTTGGAGACAGAACAGTAAGAAAGGACTCCAGCTTTTGTAAACTTCTTTTTCCCCTGAAGCTGCGGAAGCAGGATGGTTAAAACGCAACACGTATCAAAAGCTGAGGTTCAACAAGGCCAAGTGCTGGGTCCTGCCCTTGGGTCCCACCAACCCCCTGCAGCGCCACAGGCTGGGGGCAGAGGGGCTGGAGCTGCCTGGCAGAAAAGGACCTGGGGGTGTTGGTCGACTGTCAGCTGAACAGGAGCCAGCAGTGTGCCCAGCCGGCCAAGGCGGCCACCAGCATCCTGGCCTGGATCAGGAACAGCGTGGAGAGTAGGACTTGGGACGTGATGGTCCCCCTGTACTGGGCCCTGGGGAGGCCCCACCTTGAGGGCCGTTACCACAAAAAAGACCTTGAGGGGCTGGAGCGTGTCCAGAGAAGGGCAACGGAGCTGGTGAGGGGTCTGGAGCACAAGGAGAAGGGGCTGGAGACCTTCTGAGGGAGCTGGGGGTGTTCAGCCTGGAGAAAAGGAGGCTGAGGGGAGACCACCTCGCTCGCTCCAACTCCCTGAAGGAGGGTGTAGCCAGGGGGGGGTCGGTCTCTTCTCCCAAGGAACAGGCCATGGGACAAGAGGAAATGGCCTCAAGTTGAGCCAGGGGAGGTTTAGGAGGGGTATTGGGGAAAATGTTTACCCTCAAAGTGTTATTAAGCCTTGGAATGGGCTGCCCAGGGCAGTGGTTGAGGCACCATCCCTGGAGGGATTTAAAAGCCGGCTTGACCTAGTGCTTATATACATGGGTTAGTGATGGGTTTTATCAGAGTTGGGTTGATGGTTGGACTGGATGATCTTACAGGTCCCTTCCAACCCAGACAATTGCATGATTCTATGATAATGTTAGCCCACCTTTTCTTCTCTCACAATACCTATTTATCTCCTCTCCTTTCATAGCAAATATTTTCAAGTTCTATTTGTATCTTTCAAAACTATGTTTTCCCTTAATAGCATTCGGTGAGTTAGTTTGCCACGCGCACATTGATACACAGACTTCATGAACAGACCTCCAGAAGTGGACCACAGGTTTCTGCAGTTTTCTTTTGGTACAATTAGTTCCAGCAGAGTTTTCTTCAACCGCCTCCATTTGCCATGTTATGGTCTCAGTAGCATTAAGCCTTTAGAACCAGGAACTTTTACCAATGTCTTTTAAGGAACATAAAATCCAGTTTCTGAAAGCCAGGAGACTGTAATGGAGTGTGCCTGTGTTCCTTTTACGGGCAGTATTACGTCAGTGTGAATAATCGCTTCTTTTTCTTTGTGACTGATCTGAAGGACAAGTCATTTGGTCAGTAAAACTTAATTAAACAAAATTTGAAGTAACGGCATAGAGAATAAAATTAGGTATCTCAATTTTAATTATTTCCCTTTTTTCAACTAAATTTTGCTTTTCAATGGCCCTTCAGGAAAGAAAACTGAAATCTTATTTCCCATCAAAGCATTTCCACTAATCTGATAGCCATTTGGTGAAATGTAATCAAATTTATAAAGATCTTTGATTACTCCAAGAACATTTTTTGAAGTTACATATCTTACCCATTCAAAGTATTTCGCAAAGATGTAATACTGGTTCCTATCATGATCTTTTCCCATTTCTAAATTTCTGCCGGGCCTGAATAAAACGTAGCAATGGTTCAGCTGCAGAAAGTTCCCACCCTATTTATGCACGTCGCAATACTCCTGAATGCAGAAAACACCCAGGAAAGGTGTTCCACTGAATATCGTTACTCCTGAAAAGACTCTCAGAGTTATTGTGATTCACCTTGTAGGACTAAAACTGGCAACAGCTCTTTGTCACAGCACTCTGTCCTCTAGGCTGTAAAAAAGCAGACGATGCCGATTTGTTAGTGGCAACAAACCCTTGAAAGAAATTTCATTAACAATTCAAGTTTGCTTTATGAGCCTTGATTCATGTTTTGATTGTTATAGTGATTTTATGTTCGTCTTTGGCATGAGTAACAAACCTGGAATTTGGATTGAAATTACACTCATAAAATGCAGGTATTTACTCTTCCCTCACTGTACCAGCCACCTCATAAACTAGCTATCTTGACCTGAAGTGTATTTAATATTTAAAGGTTACAATACACAGAGAGGCTCATGTAATAGAAGATATAGACCAATTCCCAGACTGACAAACCCCATCCTCAGAAGTTCAGACTTGCTGCCCTTTAAAGAGACTTTGCCTTCATTAACAAAGGAACCCAGAGTAAGAAAGGTCATCTCAATATTCTCCCTTGAGTGGTTTTTCTCACAGTGCCTTTTTCCAGCCTTGCCTGACACCTACTTCTTCTTCAGATTCACCTCCCAGTAAATTAGCAATTTATTTACCCTTTTTCCTAAGGGAATCATCTGTCAGGCAGCGCAGGGTGCTTCAAACAAACACTGGCAGTCCATCACCTCAAAACCCTTCAAACAGCTTTTTTTTTTTTGAGACCCTTTAATTCAGAGTTTAGGAAACCCGATAGTTAATATTTAGATTATCTCTCAGAGCATGCTTTTAATTCCGACTCTTGGAAATAAGACTCCTGTGTTGGTTGCTGGATAAAGCGCTGAACTGAGGCATCTATTCTGAATTCTGCCATTTCCAATCTTATATCCCTGGCAAAGAGCTCAAGTGACAGTTCTTCTTCTCCAGGCTGCAAAGTTATTTATTGGGTGGCCTCAGGGAAGGTCATTTCTCCCTCCTTTTCTCATTGTTTTATTTATTTACCATATGCATGTTAAATATAAAATGCTATTAACTTCCTTTGAAACGTTTTTTGAGGTCTATGAATGAAAATAAGGTGTTATTAGTATTCTTAAATAGGTTGTTCATCCGATCCTGTCAGACAATCCTCTGCCTTTCTTATGGGGAATTCAGGAAAAATAAACATGGGCATTTGCATGATAGGTATTCACCTTGAAAACATACATCACTGTGGATGCTTATAAATAAAAACATTTCTATTGTGTCTCACAGTGTTAAAGAAAATCATCTTCAGTGACAGATGTTGCCTGAACTAAAGCGAAGCTGCTGAAGTCATTTCTTTAATGAGTTAAACCAACAAACCAGATACTAATTCCTCTAACATAGATTAAAACCAAAGCTGACACTATACCGCTAGCCAAAAAGAAACAAAACACACACTACTCGTTTCAGAGAGAGGTCCCTGAAGTATTTAAATAAGAATAAGAGCTGATTTGCAGCCTGTGCTGCTGGGCGCTGCTGTGACACGTCTGCTGCGTTCCATCAGCGCTCAGAACTGACCCACACCGCGCCGGGAGCGCTTGTGACCAGAGGGGACAGGGAAATGGGCAAACGCTGCCAGTTTTCCTGCTGCCCAGAGTCAAGCAAACAGTGTGTTGTGTGACGGGCGACGAGCAGAGGCAGCCACCAGCCCATCTGGGTACAGAAGATTTGGCACCGTTCCCCCTTCTCGCCGCAGCTGGGGAATGCCAGATCTAGACGTTTGACCTGGATAATCACGCTTGGTGGAACAATTCAAGGTCAACAGGAACAGAGAAGAGAGAGAAACCCCTAACGGGGCGCAACAACGCAGGAAAACACACACAAGTTCCAAAACTTGATGTATCTATCGACTCCCCACAGTCAAATGCGATGCTCTTCTCAGTCAACCAGAGCCAAGAGAACCATGAATCAGTACAGAACCACACGATCTCTCTCCCCTTACATGGCTCAACGCTCAAGCTATGAAGTCTCATAAAGCTCCTTCCCATAAACAAAGCCAATTTAAATATCCGTGAACCTATATACTCTATAAATAATACACAATACTGAGTTCAAGTGCCCAGTCTGTCACACAGTATGTCTTCTGGCGCAACATTCTCCTCTGGACGCTGCTATTTTACCTTTTATCTTTTGTCTGTGCTTCCGCACGTACTCTGTGTCTCAAGTCCAGCTTCACAGTCACATACAACGCTGCCAAAGCAAAAAATATCTCATAATGAAGAAGAATGAGAACATCAAACACGGAGGGATAATCTGGTTTTGCAAAACCGTGTCTCAAAAGCAGTTCTTGTCAAAGGCAGTCTGGGGAAGACTTGTGCAGACTATTCTCTAACACATTCCCTCCTCTGAAGTTGGCAACTACACTAGTTTTATATTTCAGTTTAGTCTGTTATGGTCACCTTACAATAATACAAAATATGTTTTCTGGAAAAATGTGGTGGAAAATCACAGCGTAAGCTGTGTCAGCCCAGCTATAGAAAGCACTCGAGGATGTGCCTAAATTAACCTGGCAAACAAATTATGCAGATGACCTATGAGATCTGTCTACGTCTTTTAGGACGGTGTTTTCCATTTCACTAAGTGCATAAAATTAAGCAAAAAGCCATTTTCAACAAGACAGACTTTAGTCAATTATTCTAATGAGTACCTGACATACTGATGCTAATTAATTGGTGACTGATTATACATCTTTTAGGAGTCAAGACAACAACTTCATGTTAAATTTAACGAACAAAGCTGGAGTTGCACAGCTAGAGTTCATGTCATGCTAAATTAGCTGCACGTTAATTGGATTAAATTACTTAAAATAAGTTACAAAATGTTTGACCAATGCTGTTATGCAGCGCCAAGCTGAGAGGTGACATTCTCCTGCCTGTCAGAGCATCTCAGAACGAGAAGCCAATTTCTTGTCCTGGAAGAGTTCTTGTAACTGTGCTTTGTTTCGGAATTAATAAGAGAACCCCTAATAGTGATTGATCAGTAAACTTGGATGGAGAAGGAACCAGGCAGAGCAAGGTCCCAGATGTTTTCCTCCTGCCTTAAGTGCCCCTTCTGTTTGTTATTTGGGATCGAGCAAGACCTCTCTCTCAAATTACATCCCTAAAAATATTTCCGCATACCTTGCAGTCTTGAAGAAAACCCCCAGCCTGCAATATTCAGCAATTCCCAGGGCAAGAGGAATTCCTGGAAGAGTTCATTTCTTAAATATTATGTTATTGGTTGTATTAGGGTAGTATCCAAAACCTCTCAGGCAGAGAAAGATGTTTCTTTTTCTATAACCATCCAACCATTTGACTGGAGCCAGCAACTAACTACATCCAGACTAAAAGCTAAGTAAACAACTGGGTTGATCTTTTTAGTCTGGAGAAGAGAAGGCTGAAAGGGAGGGTGTCAGGAGGATGGGGCCGGTCTTTTTTCAGTGGTGCCCAGGGACAGGACAAGAGGGAATGGGCACAAACTTGAACGTAAGAAGATCCGCCTAAACATGAGGAGGAACTTCTTGATTTTGAGGGTGGCAGAGCCCTGGCAGAGGCTGCCCAGAGAGGTGGTGGAGTCTCCTTCTCTGGAGACATTCAAACCCCCCCTGGACACGTTCCTGTGGGACCTGCTCTGGGTGGCCCTGCTCTGGCAGGGGGTTGGACTGGGTGATCTCCAGAGGTCCCTTCCAACCCCATATCATTCTGTGATTCTGTGAGTTGTGTTGTAATTATAGCACAACAGCAGCAAACTACAAACAAAAGGGCAATTATTTTTCTTCTCCATCTAGTAGACCCTATGAAAGTTCAACAAAAGCAAATGTCGGAAAAAGATCATTTTTAGAAAAAGAAGAGTAAATTAATGCCACTCCATCAGATCTGAAACACTCAGCAAGAAATGCACTAAAGAATCAGGTCTGCAGGTACGCTCAATTCCCACATAAGGCAAAGAAACTACACTGTTTCTGTGAACACAGCTTCTGAAGGATTATATCTACCGAAAAGGATGTAACACAGACCAGCCTCAGGTAGCATCATTTTCCCCTCCAGGATGTGAAGCTATTAATGCCTTTATTCTACTGTAATTGAATCTTTAAAACTGTAGTGGCGAGGACTTACACGTTTAGATTCAGAATTCTCAGATTCAATTCCAGCAGAGAATTTTTCCAGGTCTGTTGACAGTGAGATGAACGCATTTTGAGTACATACTTGTCACAATAGGGGAATGAAAAACTATCAATTTATGTCTTAAAGTGAAGAAGAGAGGAAATGGAAAGACAACCATTTATATTCTATAAGACAATTGTGTTCAACGTGTGGAACTAAGCTTGGCTTTAAGGGTATTAACAATACTTTGCCAGTAACACACTGTGACGCCCAGTACTTTGCAAAAAAGTTGTTTTAAATGGCTGAAAGACAACGGAAGAGTTAACTAGTGTTTGTTGTGCCCTGATGCCTCTAGACACTGGCCGTGTGTGTGACCAGTGTCGAGAATGGGCAGAAAACTGCTACTTTTCAGGAGATAGAGATGGAGTCCGAAGTCAAACTAGGCAGAGACACCGGCCACTTTCCAGACTAGTTGATGTCAGAGCGAACCAGCAATATTGAACGCACCTGAAAAAACAACCTAGGCTTTCCCTCAACCTGCAAAGTCATTTCATGATAGACTTGGGTTCTGAACCCAATTCTTGGGAAACTCAACACAATCCCTTCCATTCAGTCTTATAAAAAGCAGATTTCAAGAAGTTTTCAGGTAGTTGTTCAGCCTAAAGAGTGAAGAAGCTGAAGCAGTCGTGATTCATGGGTGCACACTTGCATCTTGGCTCCCTTCGAGACAGGGAGCATCCGATAACTGGTCTAATCCAATACCACAAAGGGAAACAGATCACAGAAGAGCAGAGATTCTCTGCTAATGCCTTTTCCATATCCCATCCCACCCAGAAATTCAGAATACCTCTAAGCTTGTGACAAACAGAAGAATCCATACACCAAAGGTATTATCAATGCTCCCCAGGGTAGATTATGACTTTTTAGATACCAAACACATCAACTTTAATTTATGCAGTTTCTTGTTTGTTTAATAAGGAGCGTAATTTTTTACACCACCTCTTTCTCCTGTGTAGACTCTCCATTATTCAAAAATTAGGAAACTCACAATACAACCTTCAAATAAGACATATGACAGAAATGTTAAGTCACAAGATGCAGAGCCATGGGAAAGCAGGTTTCATCCGCTCCCACAGGCGGGAGCTACTGTTTACTCACATAAAAGCAAAGTGACAAAAGATGAGCCAACTTGTAAGCAACCCAGCAATTGTCCCTAAGTGGGAATAATTGAAAAGGTTGACAGCTTTCTACTTAAAAGGGACAGCGGAGAGAGAAAAAGGCTGTTTGTTGTTTATCCTTTTATGTCCAAAAAATATGCCTGATCTGCAAATTAAACTGTTCTTCCCAGCAGCTGCATTTGAACAAGCCTTTTAAGCCTGCAGAAGAGAAGGAAGCTAAATGCCACCAACTAACTTTCTTCCACATCCTAACAGATGTTGAAATTCACATTCAAACACCTAGGTTTTCTCTGCTTTCCCCACTTCCTCTTTCAAAGGTCATACTTAGTTAAAACATTGCATCCTGAATTACGTTTCACATTACCAGAAGTAATACATTTCTCAGGCGCAACTAGATTTCTCCTTCAAATGCCCCGTTACTTACCTGGGATTCTGCCTCACCACCACTGCTTCCTTTCAAAACGTTTTTGTTTGCCCCAGCTCAAAATAAATAATCAAAGAATACATTTTTTCAATCATATTTACGTGTATCTTTTAGTAGCAAAAGTTACCAGCTGTCACACAACAAAGCTCTCAGGAATTATTTTTCTTTCTCTTGTCTATCTAACTGTAAAGATCTTTGTAAACAGCAATATAACTCTTAGTTCCCAACATGTATCTTCTTATCTGGAATATTTTTAGTGCATCTGATGCAAAGCTTTCTCTTCTGCTGCCGAGCTTCATCTCACGAGCACTTTACCAGAACCAAAGGAGGTTGTTTAAAGCAAAGCTGAGTGCTCTCCCAGGACACATCTGGCCTGATTCTCCATTCGCTCAGAATGATACAACTCTAGAACAAGTTGAACTTCGTTGTTCAGACTTTCTTATTAACCCCAAGTATCCTCCTCTCTACTGAAAAAGCAGGTATTTTCCTGAAGACATCAATATACCCATAACGTGGTTTCCACATTTCTGTCTGCAAGCTCAGAATTCTACCGGGTGTCAGAAAATAAACACACACACATTCAGGCATTTGCAAGATGCCTTCTGAGAACCAGTACGCGAGGAACAGAAAATGCATCTATAAAAAGTAACTTAGATGTTAAAATAAACAAAGAATGGCCAATATGCTATGAATCATTGCAAGTATTTCTTACAGAGCCCGCAGTTTCAGGCTCCAGTTTACCAGCAGGTATAATCTCACCCGTAAGGACAAGCTCCCAGTGTATTTACACTAACACAAACCTCTGCACAAAAGTGCATATATCAGAATCACAGAATGGTTTACGTTGGAAGGGACCTTAAAGATCATCTAGTTCCACACACGTACAAATACACAGCTACTCCTGAGAATTAAACCCAGCATTTTACCTATACCAATGCATACAGCCACAGTAATTATACTAAAATCATGTTGCCTTTACTTCAAAACTCTCAGAAAGCTGATAGTTGCAGCTGCAGCCAGCTCTCAGGAGAACGCAGGAACGCAAGGTCATGGTATTTTATGCCTGATGCAATATGCGAGACATTCATGGCTTTGTTACCCTCCAAATCATAAATGACAAACTTCAAATTAGGCAATATTCAATAACGACAGAAAACCCTTCATTACCATTCCTATTTATTCAACAGGAGAGATTCTGTGTCTCAAGTTACGGGGAAAGGACAATCTAGGTGACCTTCACTCCCCCACCTAAAATCCCACCTCCCAAAAAAGACGACAAATCAACTGAACATGGAGAGGAAAACAAACACATCCCCTAATGTGGGCTGAAGCCTGGGAGTTGTTGCTCAAACAAGCCTGAATAATCAAGGTTGTCCTTGATGAGCGCTGCTCATAAGCAGGCGTATTTTATGTTCTCCGCCCTGACATTTAACAGAACGAAACACCATAATCCTTTCCGTAATTTTATCAACAGTGGTCGGAGCCAGAGGGCAGGCAGCAAATACTGGCAGAAAAAAAATCATCAGGAAGCTCCGATATCTGTCTAAAGGGTATGCTCAAATTGCTCTGCAGCTCATGCAGGGGAGATGAAATATTCAAAGCATTGGAGGGGATGTGACAGAAGTTTGGACACTTTCTTTCACGCTTTCATTAAGTAATGATAAATTACAATGAGAAATCTGGATGCAAGATGGATTCTTGTACCAGTTATAAGCATTGCCAGAGAGTTTAATCAAATTAATGTAAAGTATTATTTGAAATATTAGATCTAATATTTACATGCATATAACACATAGAATCACATAGAGATTTTGCCAGTTTTGAGCAAAAGCTTATGTTGAATTATTGAAATAAGAGCAGGATTCACTCAAGTAGTTTAGGAGAATTAGGCACCCAGTTTACAGGATTCCTTTGAAAATCCCAGACTAAATAAATCATCTTCTGGAGGACTTTCAAGGAGAGAACAGGTATTTTATTCATTTTGCTTTGATGCAATTTTTATGCAACATCGTGACTGTCAGGAAAGACAACCTAAGCTAATATTACTGCATGTATCATGAGCAGTTCTGAAAAGAATAAAAGGGTTTTTTAACTAAGAACTGTAAGACGAAAGAATTACCACACTTGCCACAGCATACAACAGTCATGAAAAGGGTACAGAATGGTCATTTCCCAGTCCTTTTCACTTTCTAATACTATGCTGATTTTTAAGTGCCTTTTAAAAACAAAAAAATTTTTGGTTTTACTTTACTTCAGCAGAAATTAAAAAATTACAAAGAAAACAGGGGAAAGAACAAACCCTGATGAAAGCTAGAAAGGAGAACTTTAGAAAGTGAATGGTGGTTGCAGGGTTTTTTTTAATTAATCAACAGGAATTAATTTTTACAATTTTTCTGGTTGACTTTTCAACATTGGAAGTCTGCTTGTTCTAGAAAATCTCTAATTTTTCACTAGATGGTTGAAAGGCATAATGCTTAGGTGAAAAATCCAGATTTTGACTCTGCATTGCCATAACGCTTCAATTTTTTTCCTCTTCTCTAAGGCTCAAGTGCTCCTCAGCCTTCTTCCTGGCAGCAGGTTAACAGAATCATTATGAGACACCACAACCAATACCCTGCAGAAATCTCATCAAAAAAGCTCAACTCAGAGGAGTGAGAGGGAGCAGACAACATCAGAGCACCCGTATGAGTTCAAATCAAGGGTCTCCTTAACTCAAGAGTTACGTTTGCAATAGATGATCATTGCGCAGGAAAAGGCCAGGATAAGCATCAACCAACTCAGCTCCCCCAAAGTACTTCAATGGAATTATGAAATCTACAGTTAACTTGTTTTTTTATTCCTCCCCTCCACAGAAAGAAACCTATTTTCCATTAAGCTTTGTAAACAGCCATTTGCAAACATACAGTCTGCATTTAAACACCTACGTGAGAGAATAAAATGGTCTGGTAAGTGCTGTTCCTTTATCGGTGAGTTACTCACTTGGGATGTAAAATAATTAAAAATAAACAAGCAAACAAACCAGGAAAGTTTGTTTCTGCAATGCACTGCAAATCCAAATGGCATGTTTGTAGTATAAACTAAATTTTTTGGCTTCTTTTTTTTTTTTAAATGCAAATTCAGACACAGCCTCAGTCCATATGACTGGCACCACTTTGTCCCTCTCGGCATGAAGAGGCACCTATCCAGCACGTAAAACCACACTATTCCCCAATGGGAAAAGGCAGCCAATTATCCAGAACAAATTGTGACTGTAACAGTGAAGATCATTTTATTATTGCCTGGAGGGTTTTTGAAGCTCTCCCTATGAAATTGTCTCGTAAATAATTCAATGAAAGTGATTTACTTTGGTGGGAAACTTACAAGGCAAAGCCTTTCAAAAGAGTACTCTGTCAAAAGTTATTTAAATTAATTTAATCTTAAGTTCCAAACAAATTTACTTAGATCAAATTTCAATACCAATTAACAAAGGCTGGTAATTTCTTTGTGTGTTAAGTTAAACGGCGAAAAAGGAACTAACAACATGGTTATGTTCCCTCTATTCCTGTCCATAAATACTGCAACACGTTCCTAAGAAGTAGAAGCCTCTGATCATAAGCCATGAAGAACTTGCAAGGGCTTTAAACTGGCTTCTTTAAAGCTCCCCAGCACATCTCCTGCACCAGCTGTGATGCATCCTAAACTGGGTAACCCGCAGCACGGTACGCCGATAGACTTTGGCAAAAATACTGCCTGTGTCTGGAGCTACTCTGAAGTTCATAGCGGTGCCAGTCAGAGATAACAGAACAAAACCTTGTTTAGTGAACATAAATTCACCCCCGTGACAAACAGAATAAGCTTTTCGCTTGAAACACAAGCATCCACCCACCTCCTGCACACATCATGTTCTTCCTCCACTCCTAAAACGCTGCAAGAAAAAAATCCACCTTTCCACCCCACCAAACAATTGTGGTATAACTTCCCACAACGAACAAAGGAAAAAAAGCCAAAGTGAATGTTGCTCCATCTAACCAAGAAGCAAAAGAATGGCAACCAGTCCTAAATCTCAGCATTTCTTGCCACATTGGGGAATGTAGAATCATAGAATTGTCTGGGTTGGAAGGGACCTGCAAGATCATCTTGTCCAACCATCAACCTAACTCTGATAAAAACCATCACTAACCCACATCTCTAAGCACTATATCAACCCGGCTTTTAAATTTCTCCAGGGATGGTGCCTCAGCCACTGCCCTGTTCCTACGTGACAACAAAATTTAGTCCTTGATCTATTGTGTTTTGCCATGGGAGAATTTAACCTGGAAAGAAAGATCTTCAAGCGACTTCTATTTAGCAGGGAGACTACAATGACTGTGCCCCAACTTAGTCCCAGCTGGCGTTAGAGCTTCAGCTCCCACTCCTACAATGCAAACGCTGTTTGCCCACAGACTCTGGAGCAGCGCCCGTCCGTGACCGAAAACCGAAAGGTGCAGAAGGAGAGCCCAGTCCTCTTGTAACTAGTGAAGGAACATCCCCAAGAAAGCACTTAACGTTAGAGATCTTGAAACCTCCGAATGCTAGTACAGGTTATGGCAGCCTCAAACATGTTTTAATAAAGGAGAAGGCATATTCCAATGCCCAAATACCAACTTTTTGTCTGAACGCACTCTGAAATACAGACAGCAGAATGGAAAAGAAAAATCCCTTCATAAATACAATTTATTGCAGTTATCTGACTAGATTCTTTTCTATCCTTTGCTATTATTTTCTTTCAGCTTTTACTGTGCTGCTATATTTTCCAGGAGCACAAATATTTGCAAACCAGCTCCGGACCATCTTTTGAAGCCATCTCAGACTTCTGCAAAATTATTGCATGATATCAAACGTGCCAGGTATTGCAGGTTGTAGTATGAGGTCCTCTAAATTGAAGTCAAATACAGAGAAGCACGTTTTAAGTTACCACAAGATATCTTTCACGAACGGCCAATCCATCTTTAGCAACTGGAGCTTGAGAGCCTGTGAGCATGATTAGTACAGGACGCTAATTAGAGAATCTAATTTTCAGAGGAAGCATGAATTTATATGGAATTGGAAATGCTTTTTCTTCAAACCTCTCATAGGGTTTGACAGAAAAAAAAGAGTGTACTAAAGGAATAGTAATGCTGTGTCAACTCCCTTTTGGAGTTATTGTTTCTCAGCAGTTAACGCAGCTGGTGGGAGGTTATATCAATTCAATTTGAAAACTGAGCTTTCCTTTTCCTCCCCCTCCCTTTTGTTTTATACCAGGCTTTATTGGAAAACCAAGTATGCTTAAATCACAGCAGCTATGATTAAATGCATGGTAACAAGGTTTAATATGTATCGAGGATGAATACCAAGGAGGAATGCAAACTATATTCGTTTAATATAGCACTGATATATCATGCTAAAGGTGGATGGTTGTGCCACTTCAAAAGGGGAAGAGCAAAAAATTATATGCAAGTTAATTTATGAGGATAGTAGTTCTTTGCATCCTCCTCCCACCACTGAAGGTACTTCTTTTATCAGGACTGCACAAAAAGAGGTGGTGAGTGACCTACCCTATTTCTGCATGAGGGAATGGCGCAGGAGAGGGAGGGTTTCCTCAATTATTTACTACATTTTCACTCTTTACCTCCAACCTTAAAGATAAAAGAGGTAGCAGATGCTCTTCACGAAGGAAGCCTGAGCAGAGAAGTGCTAGGAAGCAGCTAAGAAAGGAACTACAGCTGGTGATCCCTGGGTGTACCTCTTTATCCGCACCACTGTTCATTTCTATGACTGTCTGTGGTACTGCCGGAATTAGGGAAATCCTTCCTAAAGCTGTGGACAACAGGAAAACAAACGTAAGGTAACCTGCATTTCACAGGGATTTCAACTCCACTTCTAAAGGACAAATCCCTAATACAGTTTTTAATAATGGTGAAACTCTGACGTGGCAGTTTAGAAAATAATGCTATTCTATTAATCCTCCTCATCAGATAGGATTATATGACAAACATTACAGATCCTGCAGTAATCACCAAAGTGGAACTTTTCATGGAAATATTTTAAAGCTCTTATCAAATATATATGTTCTATTATTTATACCCAAAGTCCCAAATCCATATTTTATGCAACTTCCAATTACTCTCCTAACATAGTACTTATTAATTTAAAAGCAGCGATACTTATTAACTTCGATTCGACCAGATGGCTAGTGGCTTCGTCATGTGTAGCACCAGATGAATTCCTTCCAAGTTTCTCACCACTCTAAACACCTGAGATGTTTTCTACCCACACTGTACAGCCCAGAACTAGTTCTCTCACGTGCTAGTGAAAAAATAAAAAAGTATGAGATGCTCAGGTAATACAAAATGGAATACAATAATGAGGCAGTTGCAGAGATTCTGAAACAAAATTCTTAGTTTAGAAGAGTTTTGGCAGAACTCAGAGAAGAAAAGATTAAGCAAGCGGAACAACAAACAATGTCAAATTCTGCCTCGTAAACAAATAACACAGGGAAAAAACAGAGACAAAATTCACATTGTAAGAAACAGACAGATCAGCTCACACTTGTGGAGTTCACAGTGAAGCTATTTTTTATATATTCCATGTCAACACTTCAACATCCTTTTCAGTAGAACCAGGAGGAAAATGTTCTCTTCTCTTCTGTAGCGCACAACAAAAAGCTCAGGGTCAGATCTTGACCTAAAACTGATAACCACAGAACGAAGCTGTGGTTTTTTCCACAGCTTTTCCACAAAAGGAAAAGAATTCAACCCATGGAAAATCTAAATTCTCAGCAGCAACGCTGTTTAATATTAGACTATGAAGACATACATAGCCATCTATAAGAAACTTTTGCAGCTATGCATTTCATACTAAAAAAAAAAAAAAGCTGAAAAATATTGTTATTAAGTCTAAGGAAAGCGTTTAAAAGAGTAATTGTTACTTAAGGCAAGAACAGGAAACCAGGAGCTCTAGGTTCTTCTCCCTGCTGTGGGGTGCACTTGTTTCAACTTTTACAAAAGATTTCCAGACAACTATCTACTCCAAACAGGATTTAAATCAAAAGGAGGAAAGAATTGCTTGTTATGTTTTTTACTTACAAGCCTTAAAGACTGAATGGAAACTGCTAGAAGAGCTCTGAAACTATGGAGAACACCATGTCCCATTTTCAGAAGTAGTATTTACAACCTGAGTCCCACAAGACAAAAATTTAGAGTGCTTACGAAAATTCCATAGTCTGAAAAATCAGGGCATTTTCAAAATGCATTTTTTCTCTTTCGAAGATCTTCTACAACTGTCTCAAGTTTTCTCTCTCTTCCTCTTAAAAAAAAATAAAATTAAATACTAGCACAGTTTTGATAAACAAAGATTTACACACGAAAATCCTCTTAGGGAGGCAGATTACATGGTTAGTAATAGCCGGAGGTCCCAGTAAAATGAAGCAGGCATGAATTTTAGTTGTGTTAAAACAATGCCTGAACTGACTGCTTCAGAACTTCCTCTGTTTAACTATTTTCTATCATCCAAAATTCTTCTGGAACAACAAACAGGAGGAGAACCCTCAAAGGCTTAAGCAGCAACCTCAGACTTAGAGATCGTTAGTTTGAGATGACAAGGTTCCAAATAAGGACTAGTGGAAAAAGTTACCTTTTCTTGAAAATAGACATTAATAAAAAATAATCACCCAGTTTCTCATGAACTGGGTCTCAAAAATAACAGGTTTTCCTAAATATCCATGACGTTAACTTGAAGGGACCTGAAGACAATTTAAAAGGCCTCATTTTCACAATGTCCCTGCACCTGCCTTTCTTTAAATGGTTATCAGTACTTTGAAAACCATGGATCTCAGCGTCCAGAAGTTATTTTCTGAAGGGAATTTGAAGGTTGCTCTTCAACAAGAGACAAGAAAATCTGGAAAAAGAAAATTCACGCAGTTCTGTTTTTTCAGTCATTTCCTCACCTAAATATCTATTCCCATAAAGGAGAAGCACAGAACAGGAGAGCTGAAGAAAGATTTATTTCATGCTTTGCACTACTGATGACTAGAAAGGAGTTTAAGAAGTAATAAAAGAAAATGTTACTGGAAGCTGTATCTGATACTCACTCCTCTACATAGCATTGTGTTGAATGTGAATAATTTCATATAAGATTATAGGCTTACTACTCATCTTCTACCTCACAAGAAATTATACACAAGATTTCTTCATATTTAAAACCATTTTTATGGACAGCCTATGGCAAAAGCAGAATACTTAAAAAAAGGTATCATTCAAAAATCATCAGGTTAACTAAGATAGTAAAGAATCCTAATTTAAAGCATTACCAAAACCTTACTCGCAGAAGACTTGTTCTTTGTAAAACTAAAATAAAAACGTTGTGCATCTTTATGTTAACAACAAATACTTTGGTCTGAGAGTTAACTTTAAAAAATTAAAAACTGGAAAATGGCTTAAAAGTTTGACCAAGAGAAAATTAGAGTTCATCTAATTTGACTAAAC
>VXAK01010349.1:97901-114222 GCA_013399435.1 Arenaria interpres | reverse complement strand
GGGGGGGGGGAAGGATAATCTCATTTTAGGTTATTGACAGTTTTGGTACACTTGCAGTGAGTTAGTTTATAATTTAAATTTTCAATGCTTTGAGGGCTTAAGGCAGGATTCCACTGTTCTGCTCCTTAACTCAAGGACTATGACGTAACAAAAGTAAAAATACATTTTTCCAAGTCCCAGTTAGTGGTTGAGACTGTATATTGTGTAAATAAATAAAGTACAAACATCTCTGAAGACATTGTCATAGTAATAGGAGGGAGGATAAAAAGGAAGTGGAAAAGTCCTGCGGCGCTATTCCACTATTTCATCTTCTACTGTGGTTCATAGAACTGCACATGAAAATCCATCACTTGGAAACTGAGAAAAGCTCTTCGCCATTGAAACAATAAAGTTCTGTCCAATTTTCATTGCAAACAGGACTTGAAAAATTCAGTCCTTGCTTTTCTATCACCTAAATAAACAGATATGCCAAAACCTTGAAATCAGTGAGAGAATACGAAGCACTTTGCTTCAGTTGAAAGGCAAGAGGAATGTTTGCATTTTCCTGGACTACTGAAAGAAGGATTTTTATCTTTTATTATGGATTTTCCTATATAAAGACAATAAAGAAAGGAATGTATAGAAAGAGAGGAAGTCCTTCCACATGCTGAAAAAGTAAAGTAACCTCACCCCATATCTTACCCTGACTATTAAAAATGAAATAAATAATCACTTTGATTTTAAGCTATATGTTGTATCTGTCAGTGAACACCTAAAGGTCAGAGTGTGCACACAATGCTAATTTCATTTGGTAAAAAAATGAAAATAAATAGATACAAATGAGCCTGTAGATTAAAAGCAAATCCTGTCTGAAAGGCTTATTAAGAGTAATTTGTTATGTTTTCTTCCTAATTACTGGAATTAATAGTAATAATATATCCTACACTCCCAAGATTAATGGGATATGTTTCCTTTCTTGGTGTGTATTTTTTCGGCAGGAAACAGTTACTCAAAGACCTATTTTAAGAATTGGTTTCATTGGGGAAGCTTCCAACAGGTGTGAAATCAACCAAGTGTTAAATATTTATATATAACATGATGGATATAAGTACACAGAAATAATCTCTCTCCTTTTTAGTTAAACTCGTGAACACAATTAGAGTGAACAAAGAAAAATTTCTTGCACTTTTAGAGCAAGAACTAGCCTCTAACCACAGTGGGATCTGCACAAAAAGGTAGCTGTTTTAGCCATGTCAACAATCCTTCTTTTTTAACATTTTTCAGTAAACTCAGGAAAAAAAAAAGGGGGNAGGGGGGAAATACCAAAACCCAGAAGTAAAAACATTTTGCAGATACTAATTTTAAGATCACTAACTTTATATAAATAAATAAAACATCCATTAGCTATGTCATATCCTTAAAATAAATGTTACAGCAACAGTAATTGTGTAATTAAATTAGCAGGCTTTTCCATCTCCTTGATTCATTAATCTAAGAACCTGTTGCAGAAAATATGGAATTAATAAGTAACTGGCTTATAAAACAGATTTTTGTAATTTATTTGCCAGTTCATTAAATAGAAACAATAAAACAGAAATAAGAAAAGCAGCCTAGGGAGCAGTGGGGTTTTTTTCTGTCTATATAGGCAATTTTACAGAAAGTGATGGATTACTTTTTGTTTGTTGGCTTCTTTGCTATTAGTACCGAGAATACGTATTAGAGAGAAAATTACTCCATTTGCATTATTGTGGGGGCCAGCTACGATACCCACTCTCGCAGTAGTTCCAGCATAGAAGGGAAAAGCCATCTCTTCTAGAAGAGAGCGCTCTGAGCGCTGCCGACTGGTATCTGTTTGTCCAGGAGAGTTTTATTTTTCTCTCTAATGGCCCTGAAAACCCTCAGGGTTGTTTTGTTCACCCCTGCTACTTTCCCAGGTTAGAAATAACAGCCAAATCTAAACCTCTCATTAGAATAGCCTAAGGTTTTGGCTGTTTGTGAAACGGACTCCTCAATACCCCTCTGATTTCAGGTTTATCACCTTACCCTGGTCCATGTCAATACAGTCTGTGAACCTCCTGGGCCCTCCTGTTCTCTGCCCCGGGACCCACAGCTTTTATTACAGCGTGGTGTGAAAAGGCAGCTCCTGCTTCAAAACATAAAAGACTAACAACAGGTCTCCAGGTCCACAAAAGCAGCTTGATAAAATACATGCTCCAAATCCCCTCTTACACACGGTAAATTGTGACAAAGAGTAAGTTACAAAAACACGCAAAAGCAATGTGAGAACTATGTGTTCGGTAAAAATCCCTCCAGACTTGTGTTGTGGTACCATCTCCTCCTCCTCCGCTTAACCCAATCTGGGAACAATGTGCTGGTGACCGTTCAATAGTCAAAACCCAGTACAGAAAACACAGCTTGTCTCATCTTCAAATGCTGAGGTTTGGAATCAAAATTTCAATCCAGAAGATGGGAAAGCATCATCCAAGGCATCTCTGCCCCCTGCAACTTGTTTTCAAGAGGGAAGTCTTCTCTTTTATTCCACAACCCTGGCTGAGCACCACCTCTATCTCTTTGGGTATGGGGGGAAGGAAAAATCATCTGCTGAAACAGTTTCAATATCTTGTTTCTGTTAACTTTCCTCCCATTTTGCTGGAAACAAATAATTGAGGACTCACAAGTAGCTCTGCCAGCAGATTTAGGAACAGGTAAGCTCTACTAGTGGAGCAGTAACGAGCATTTTGTGCTGAAGCCAGCCAGCAACAGGCAGCAACATCTGCCACAGGCACAGCTGGATGGGAAATGCACATTTATCTACCCCGGAGCAAGTGCAGAGTCAGGGCTTTGGGCTCCTTGCCCTCAGAAACCATTCCCACACTTGTGCTGCCCTATTCACGCTCAGTATTACTCCGTGAATCCCCATCCCCACTATTGTTCTTCTCACCAGAATAATTCATCAACTCCACCATCCCGATCCACAGTGCTAGCAGGCGATGACAGCCCAGGCTAATGAACCATTAATTCTAATCAAAGACACTCAATGTTTTCTTTCCACTAATTTTGTAAATAATAAAAAAAAATAGCCCTTTACTGTACGCCAGGAGCCTGCTTGTGCTATCAAGGCAACCTCCAAATGCTTTCCTCTGATGAGATGTGCATCATGATGGACTAAAATGCATGCAGGCACCAGGGTACTCTCCTCCTCTTAAAAATCAGAGGTGTGCTTCATTTGCACTGCAGGTCTGACGGAGATAATTAGAGTGGCAGGGTGATTGCCCTTGTTAAATCAAATGGATGAGAAACACTAATGTTTAGGAGTCAGGGGAAATGCTTTGTTTCTATTTGCAGCCAGCCTCTCTTGATTTTGCTCATTTGGGCAATACCACGGCTCAGAGTGTGCTTTCCTTTCAGCAAATTAGGAAACAAGCATATGCTTTTGTGCTGCTGCATGAGCCCTCCAGTGTCCAGCTCCAGCAGTGGAAACACCACAACAAACATCCCATGCCTATTCACCTTCTGAATATAGTTTAAAGTAGCACAGAACTGTGTCAGGGTTCTGGTAGCTAGAAACTACACAGTCTGCAACACGGAGTAATCAGAAACAGGAATTCAAAAGTGTCTTAGCACTGATTTTCAGGCACAGTCAGGGGCTGGGTCAAAAGCTGCCACCTTTTCCCATCAGGTTACTGATAATACTTGGTCAAATCCTCACTCTGTCTGCTGAAAGAAACTTCAAAAGCTACCTGAGGGCCTCAAGGAGTCTTGAAAAAAGCTCCCCAAAAGCTTATAAGGGCTGCTAAAAGAAGCGAAGGTGACTCTTGGCAAGGGCCATGATCATTCAGGATTGAATACTAAAACACTAGTGCCACCACCACAATTTTCAGACTCAGGGTCCAGATCCTAAGTGCTGCAGGTCTCAGAACCACAACTCCCTAAGGATAGCATCAGCTTTTGATTTCACCCAAGAAAAGGCATGTTCCAGCACAGTTTCACCTTTTTGACGTGTGGTTCACTCATGGGAGGGGGGAATTTCTAACAAAGTCATCCTCTAGGATTGTGATGTGGCTGCTCACCAACTACTAGAGTCTCTCCGGTCACCTCCCCGATGTGGTCACATATCCTTTTAAAAACTGAGCATACCCTAAGCACAACATTTCCCATTTTCCCCTAGACATGCCAGCAAAAAGTCTGTCACCATTACTTCATTCCAAGCCCATCCCAAATCCCTAAATCAATCCCTGAGTCTGCAAGCTGTATTCCTCACAGGCAGCATTGTCTTGCTGAGAACCAGTTAAATCCAACTCAGAAGATCTGGCTTCTATTCCCTGCCTCTATCCCAGCCTTATCGGCCACAAGGCAAGTACAACCTCTCCCCTCTCCTCTTGTCCATTGGGGTTAAGCTGGATTCACACAGGGCAGTGTCTTTTAGCACTGTATCTATCACCATGCGGGGCTCCTGATCGCAGCTGGGGTTACATGCTAACACACACCCAGCGTGAGACTCAGTTTTTCATGGTTCAGCTGAGATTTTAGGACTTTTGGCGAAAGTGCATCCTGAGAAACTGTGAGTCTTGGCTGGCAGATTTACACTTTCAGTTTGAACTCCACCGTGCATATGCTCTTAATTTCACTGACTCCAATACAGTTGGCCAGACTCAAATTGGCATAAATGGAAGTCACGCCCCTATTTTTTACCCCTAGATACTTAAAAGGGTTAAGAAAAGTCATCCCTCTGAGGGAGTATCAGCATAATTCAAAACATGTATATTATGTAAACATCTGCCTATGAATACATGGAGGTATGGAATATTCCACAATGAAAGCAAAGTCAGAGCTGCCACAACAATCCTATCTAATTGCCTTCGTGAATTCTGGTAGTAATGATACAAATGGGTACATTACACAGCCAGGATTTAGACTTGAAGGAACTTCCAGTGGGAGAGTCAGAATCAACTCCTCAGAGTCACAAGAGGCAAGATAAAACCCAAACCCATGAATAAATTAAATATCACACTTCAGAATCACTTGAAACAGACAACTCCTACAGTAACAGGAAAAAATACTATCCTTTTGGTAAAACTGATTGAAAAGGGTAATAACTGCCTTTGTGAGACCTACCTCCCCACATATTTTTATGAAATGAGTCACCTAGTTATGTGTACAAACCAGTAAACATTTTTTCAATGCTTCCAGAAGCCAAACAGAGTCAAAGTAAAGACTTTGTCAAGTTAAAAAGCTATTGAGTCAGACCTTAAGGTAGCTGTCGCTCGTCTTCAAACACACTTCATGTCACCATTCCCTGCTCTTCACATAAGCATGAGAAAAGAAGGCAATTTTACAAGTTTGGGCAAATCTATTCTTGTTAGAGAATTACCTCCCACTCTAGACATAGAAATCATCTGCAGAAAAGGAATGCTTTAACAGTGGAAATCCCATAAGAAGTAGTAGGCACTGTTCACGCATGATGCCTTCTTACTCTCATGTTTCTTGTCGTATCAGCATCTGTGTCCCAGTCTTACGAGGGCTCTAGTTTCATATCCCTACTCACAAATCCAAGACTAAAGAGGAATATGCATGACAGCCAAGCACTGGAAACGCATTAATATACATACAAGCAGAGGCCCAGAGAGCTGTGATTATTTAGTCTCTAGGTAGGGAAGGGGGAATATTATCCATGTGAATAAATGGGTAGGGACCATGGAAGACCAAGCCAGGTTCTTCTCTACACAGTGACAGGTCAAGAGGCAACAGATGCAAACCAAACTACAAGAAATTCCATTTAAACGCAAGAGAAACCATTTTGCTCCGAGGGTGCCACATATGTGAAGATGTTGCCCAGAGAGAAGGTGGAATCTCTATCCCTGGAGATATTCCAAACCCAATGAGACACGGCTCGGAGCTACCTGCTCTACCTGACCCTGCTTTAAGCAGGGTGGTGAGACTAGGCGATCTTCCAGCCTCAACCCCTCTGTGCTGTAAAGTTTCTTTTAAAACTACTTTTAGCAGAATATATATATAAAAAAAACCACGGTTCACCTGACTTAATATTTTGCATTTCAATTCCAGAGAAAATATTAGCATTTCTTCCTCAGTGTGACTTGAAATAAAAAAATGAATTAATTTTTCACAAGGAAAAGTTTAAAATTGTTTCATGTCAGCTAGAACACCACATTAAATTCCAAACTTCAAACAAACAAAAACGTCAAACAGTCATTGTGAAACGACACTCTACACCCAGTGATTTCAAAAAGGACCTTCTTTGACTACACAACATTCTGATTTCAGAAATTTTTGTTTTCCCTTTTTTCAATTGAAATTAATTCCTATGGAAAATGTGTGTGCAAAAACATTTCAGCAAAAGATTTTTAACCACTTTTTCAGAACAGGCCAAGTTCTCACTTATATCTCATGTGACACCAACTGAGGGGGGCCAAAAGAAATCCTAAATATCCAAAATCTATGTTGAGGTAAGCAAGAGTCTAGAGGTCTCACACTGGACAGGCCACATAACCAAAGCTCGCGTTGTAAACCTAAATTAAACCTGTCTGATATGAGAGTTCACTCTAATGAAGTTCTAACTAATAAAGATATTCCCACCCTGAAAAGATTTACAGTAGAACAGCTGTAAAACAGGACTGGATTCTCCAGCATCACACCCACGAAAAGTCAGTATAATTCCACAGAAGTAGAAGCAAAATTGGTGTAAGGCCCAAAGAAGGGTGTCAGGATTTTCCATTACCGAAAACATTGCTCTGTCCACAAAACAGTTTTAAAAATAAACTATTTATAGCTGCGTATTAAAAAGAGAAGGCAGATTTCACCAGGAAACCCTTGTTCCCTGGATCCCTGCCACAATGCATACGGTATTAGGAAATCATTTGAAATATTAATACAGCAGTTTATCCTGGACATTTGTACAGACACTGAGCTCAAGCCGTCTTCCTGGCTGTTTGTGCCAAGCTCAACTCTGGCTCCCTGGAGAGTCTTTGCTAAAGAGAACTGAGAAGAAGAAAAAAAAAAAAAAGTGGGAAAAAAAACCACAAATCAAAATTGCTGCTTTGAAGGAAAGAGGGCATGACAAAAGGTTGGAGAAAGGGAAAAAAAGATCCAAAGGACCTTTTCTTTCTACGGCTGTCTTCAGAGGTAAAGAGGTCACAGCTTTTAACAAAGACTCCAGCTTTCTAAGCTAGCAAGGGGTTTCCATCTGTGGGCATCTTCTCAGCCTTCCCCATCCCTTCCAATGCTCATAGTGGAGAGAAGATTCTCCTCAACAATTCCACACCCTAATCTTGTCTAGGAGAAAGACAAGTTCTGTCCTTTCTTTTCTGGACCAGCTTCCAAGTTGACCAACAAACTAAAAGTTGCAATATGCAAGGGCTAAATAACCTTTCCTAGCACTACCACTTCCATCTCTGTATCTAGCTTAAGCAGGCTAAAAGATGATCTTCAGTCACAGACTATATATTTTCTGCGCAGGAAATCTAGCAAGCAGGTTCTGTAAATGCCTCTATTACTCTCTCCACTGCTGCAGGGCTCTGTCTTATTACACTAGATTGGTTTCCTCCTGGGAGGAGGATGCTCAGATGTCACTAGTGGGAACATTTTCACCTTTCACTGCCTCCCCCTGTCAACCAAATTCAAACTCGCGTGCAGTTTCAAACACGCCACCCTGGAAACTAGTCTCAGCAGTCAGCGATACATTAAATACATGAAAAAACCTAAACCAATGCGTTCTGCCAAAATAAAAAAAAAAATCTCTATCAAGTTTTGTAGTGCGTACTCTTCACAGCTGTCTTTGTTACTGTCGTGCTGGACTCCAGGTAAACATATTTAGTTTGGAAACAAAACAAGAAAACCAAAACAACAAACCCACACCAAAAAACCACAACACCAAACCACCATCAGAAAGCTGCTACAGTAACCTTTTTTCTTTTCTCTTTTAAAAAACAGATGCAAATTATTTCTAATCTTATAAATTGTACTTTCACGAGCCATTTTACCTTAGACTCTTATCATTTGTTCCCTGTAGCAACCAAATGGGGAAAATCCTGGTTTTAATACAAGGGTTCACCAGAGTAGCATGGCAGTCAATACCAATGCCCAGTTCCTGCCCAGATGTACCTGTCAGATCCAGGAACTGAGTGGATTAGGTGACCCTAACTCTCTTTCACTCCATATGATATACTACTATACACAAGCACAAGTAATGGAGAAAAGGAAAACACAGGGAGGAAGAAAAAACAGGGCGACCTGAACTGTCAGCATAAAATACACAGTAACAGCACAGCAGTTCATAATAGCAAGGAAAACATCAAAGAAATACAATACTTTGCTGAACAGGAGGCATTCAATGTAATTATTAATGCAAAGAATGAATATTATTACCATAATGTAACTCAAGCTGCATCTGAACAGGGCCCCCTGAGGGAAACAACTTGATGTATGTTTACAATCAAGCATCCCAGGGAAACAAAAGGACACTCTACCTAAAGAGACATATTTATCTGTGCAGTATTTAAAACTGGCGAAGAGCAACTTCCAGATAAATCACCGCCTTTCTAGGGACACAGGCTTTGCTCTCAATAACAGATCAAGCAGTCTCAATTTATGTGAAGGTTACACCTATAAAGGGTATACAGACTAATAAATTTTTAATAGATGTTATGGATGAGAATAGTGCTTTAAAAGCACATAAACAAAAATTATTTTAGCTGGTTACAATCAACTTGCAGCTCCACAGCGCGTTCAATCATTTGCTCAAATATTTATCAGTTATTGAACTTCCTAAATATTGTTAGTAGGGTCAAGATAACAGATCGAGAAAGTCCCAGATCTCGTTAGAGACTAGAACAGAGAACCAAGACGCAGAAATAACAAGCCACCAGTTAAGAAATAAAGCTCAAGTCTTGCTACAGCCTTCCTGCCACTGCTACAGATCTGCCTCAGCCAATTCCTCCGGCATCACACCTTCAAAATTACTTCTAGACCAAAAGTTTTCTTAAAAAAAAAAAAAAAAAACACAAAAAAACCACATAAAAATTGAGCATTCTTGTACATTCTGTTCAGGCCACAATGATTGTGCTCTGACAATGTCAAAACATGCCAGTGTATTATCATATACCTGAAAAATTAAAAGTTATAAAACCCTTAGTGAAATGAATTTGACTTTGTAAAAACCAAGCTAGAAAGTTGAAGTGATTTGTTTTGACAATTCTTCCACCTAAAACTTTATCTAAGCCTACATCTTCCTGGGAAATGTTTCAATTCTGACAGAAACATGTTTTCCAAAGAAAAAATGTCCGTGCCCAAAATGTTTGCACTGCTGCTGCAGCACATGAAATTGGACTGAGTTCTCAGCAAGCTCTCTAAGAGGTTACTGTCGCTGATGCCACGTGTTGGACATGAACCTGGGGACAAGCAATGACCTGCAGGGCTTTATCCAGTATATTGCTGCTGTTCACCTACACCTGACTTGCCTTTAATGCTCCAGCACCTCTCTGGTCTCCAGCAGATGTTAATAATTTTGTCTCCTGGAAAGCGGTAACTCACAGTTACTTTAGCGTAGCAAACACATGCTTGTATTACTACTTTCTGGAGAGTTTTTGGCAAAAAACTGCCCGTTGGTCCACTTTCTACAAAGTATTTGGTCAGAAAAATGAATACAAATACTGAAGAACTACTGAATTACATCCTCTCATAATTAAAATCATAGAATTGTCTAGGCTGGAAGGGACCTTTAAGATTGTCTAGTCCAACCATCAACCGAACTCTGGCAAAAAAAAACCCAAAAAGCCATCACTAAACCATGTCTCTAAGCACTATGTCAACCCATCTTTTAAATACCTCCAGGGATGGTCCTCAACCATTGCCCTGGGAAGCCCATTCCAATGCTTAATGACACTTTCAGTGTAAAAAAAATTCCCCAATATCCAATCTGAACCTTCCCTGGGCCAACTTGAGGCCATTTCCTCTTGTCCCATCGCCTGTTCCTTGGGAGAAAGTCGGATCCACAATGCACAGATCCAAATGAACATAGCTACATGACAGCTTGTATCAGTCCACCTAAATAAAATTGTTTTCTTTACAACGAGGTGAGGGCTCTCTTAGTTTTTTAACACTGTTAATAAATTTCATTAATTATAAAGATTCGTTTAAGAGGGTAAAAGGAATGGCCATAAGTGCTCTCTAGGCGGAAGGAAGCCTGTAGGCACCATGAGCATTGGAACACATTAAACAGCGCGAACCCAAGAGCCCTCTGGAGTTTTCTTTGAGTGTATTACTTTTAAATTAGAGATGGGAAATTTTCCCTGTTGAAGCTGGACAGAAAACAGCTGTGCTCATTAAAAGAGGAGGAACTGCTAAGTAGTTATATAATCAACACTATGTAATTAACAGAGAATTATAATAGTAGATCTAACACTGAGCTGAAGTTGTGTGCTGTGCAGAATGTTAACAGCTTTGCATTCGGCTGCCCTTCACGTTGCTCCCCTCGTTCAATGGCACTGCCCAGGCTGCAGATCCAAACGCTGCCATGTTCTTCAGGCTCCCACAGCACCGGAGACAAGGCTTCTCCACGCCAGCTTGGTGAGAAAAATTTGCTCAGAGGGGTCAGTCAGTCTAGCATTTTGTTACTGCCAACAGAAAAATGTCTGTGCTGTTTTGTAACAAGAGTGTCAGGTAGTCAAGAAAAGCTTCCACAGAGCAGGAGGTGGAGGAACACCTCCTAGAATCCATGGAGCCTTCCCCCTGAGAATTTCCATGTGCTCTTGGGCCACAGTAAAAGCACATTGACCAAACACAAGAGGAACACTGAAGCAGGCCCACACTTAAAGCTGTTGGAGACTCTATCCATGTGAAAAATCCCACATGCAGCACCGAAGACTAGATATGAAGGTGTCCCCAGTTCATATCATTTATCTGCAGGTCGCTCTTTGTGGGGAATCACACAGGCTGTTTATTGATGGGATCGCTGAGCCAATGAAATATTGCTCGCATGGCAAGTCAACGAACCTAAGAAAGACAGAGTACCTGCCAGAGTCAGAGCCAATCTGAATGTCAGAAAAGATTTCAATGTAAGGTCGGACCTCTGGGTGAATTTACAGAAGTAAACAGCAAAGGCATGCAACATGAGAGATGAGGATTCAGCTCCTTGTGCCTTGGGAGCTTGAACAAACCTCTTCCAAAGGTACTCCTGTTGGGTAACCTCCACTGATTTTAATGCGAATTACATACACAAATACCTCAGAAAATCCCTGCCGTAGTCCCTCTATACTTATTTCTGCTGTACAGATAGGAAATCAATCACTCTTTCATAAAGCATACAGGTTTATGATAAAGAAGCATGACACACTCCAGTGCCATGGTAGCGATGAGAGTCAACCCCGAATGCACAAACACAGGGTCACTGTGTCCCTTTGTTTTGAGGCCTCTGCGCTGGGGGAGCTGGAGGGCACCTCGAGCAAATTCATCTCTTGGTGCCAGGAGTTCACAGCAGGGAGGTTTAGCTACACCATAACCACTCCACGGAAACCTTCACCATTCAGAGAGAAAAGTTAACAACTCTACACACAATGGTCTGCTAACCCTTGTCCTCCCATTGTCCATGTCCAACTGGCCTATAGGACAGGATCTTCCCAGTTGGGCAAGTGGGCACCACAACTCCAGGTACCAAAAAAGCTGTAAGGAGCCACAGTGACCAGAAAGCTGCAGATTCGACCTGCTGAGGTTCAGACACTTCTCAGAAAGGGCTGTCGTGGAAAAGAGCAATCCATGATAGCATTTCTCTTCTCCCAACCGCAACACATTTGAGCTTTCTGGGATTCAGCTCTACCACTGTCTCCTTCAACCCAGCTTATTTGCTGCCAACAAGAGCAGGAGATAATACTGATTATAGTTGATAGAAACAAAAGGTACAGCTGGGAGTCCTCCACAAACTGCTGACGTTGGAAGCGATCATTAGCAATGAACAAAACTACTACTGAACCACCATAAACTGCTTTTAAGCTGCCTACTAGTGAATACATATACACTAAACAGCTCGCTCTCTCCTCCATTATCCACAAGCAGACTGACAAGCGCATTCCTTACCCCGTGCCTGGACTTGGCACTCTGTAAGATATAAAACTGCCAAATCCTAAACTGTTCTGGTCACATTGAAATACAAATGCACCAGAGGCATCCTCCCTGTGTTTCCTGAAACACGACTCAGTTTGCTTCAAATTGCCTTTATACAAAAGAGTTTTGATGGTGGCACACAAGTCTTGCAGATTTTGTCTTTTGGTTTTTCAAAACTGCAAAGTCCGGTGGGCCAAAACCCGCCCAATCTGTCCTCCTCCTTCCTTCCCCCAGAGAAATGCGATGAAGATTTTCAAGTACATTTATCGACCAGCAAGTAGGTCGTAAATTTTAAAATATAACCTAGGAGTCCTGATTTCCTGGTCTTTTTCTTTAACCACTAGATGACACTACTTCCTTATATACCAGCCCACTTTTCCAAGGTTTCTGAGCACTTCCACCTCTTCTTGGCCCCAGCTGGAGCTCTGTCTGGCTACTTATGAGTTCTGGGTATTGATTCCTAACTTCAACACAGAAACAAAATAATTAACAGACTAAAAGATAAACAGCTCAGCTACATCACACAGTCATACATTTCAAACATTTTCCTTTACTTTGAGCTTGACTCTTCTCTTCCCAGTCTAATCAGCCTTTTCCATTTAGATGTTTTGTGCATTTTCAGTTTTCTTGCAGTCCACCAAAATTTCCATAATTACTAAGGCATACCTAGGCAGATAAATAAATAACGGCTAATATTAACTGAGTCTTTAAAACTTCCTGGTGCAAGATTATTCTTATGACTTAAGACACACGCATTCAGGAGGTATTCACTTAACAGAAAATTAAAGGTCCTTATTCTACAACAGGATCTGCCAGAGCACGTACTGAATCATAGCAAGTCTCGGGGATCTTAATGTGGATGCAATGAATAGGATGCCAAAACTATGACTTAGAATTACTGCTACTTCCTGTTTGCCCATTTTTAGTGATTACTCAATAGCGCAGGTCAATGTTGCAGTATTGCAAGTGCCACACGATGCATGAAAAAGTACTTCATCAACTGCCTTTGTATGGCTTTAACGATGAGGATTGGACAGACTATTTTAGCTTCCCACATTAAAACAGAATTGTGTATTTTATTTTACACTTCAAAACCTCCTTTTTTTCTTTTCCTCAAGGGTCGTTTTGTGGGTTTTTTAATTGCTTCTGGAATGGCACACTGTCATTTAACCCTCTTGTTCAGTCTCATTTTCCACCTTCTCTATTTTCACACACAATTGAACTGACTTACAGCAAAATAGAATTTATTAAGCTGAAGACAATGTCGGTAATCAACATAATGCACTGTCTGCTAATCCCTGGTTACTCCATTCGTTTTTTACTGTTTATTCGACTTTTGGTCTACGTCGTTTAGAGCAGAGAATATGGATTTTCTTCACTGAGAAGAGTCATTCAATTGGAAAATGTGTGCGATACTTTCTGTGTTGTATGCACAAGTACCAGCACAGCACTTGATAAAAGGACCATCAATCAAATCAGTGTAAGGAGCTTTAATTCTCAAGACTCTGAAAATTCGTCTTTTAACAGGCTATACAAAAGCAGCAGCAGCACGAGGGGCTGCATAAATGTACCTAGCAAAAGCATGGTCAGAAGGGTGTGATTATTAATTTCCAGAAGCACACGTAAGTCCCAGCGGAGATCTGGCTGCCTTTTCACATGGATTTGGATATACACATGTATATTTTTATAGGCCAGACCAGGCTGGATGGGGCTTTGAGCAACCTGGTCTCCTGGGAAGCATCCCTGCCCATGGCAGGGGGGTTGGAACAAGATGATCTTTAAGGTCCCTTCCAACTCTAACCATTGTACAATCAGTAGAGTTCACCTGTGCTGCAAAGAAATCAAGACCTCAATCCCACAAAGACTCAAAGATGTGATTTACCATGCAGACTTTGATTCACACCATCCGCCTTTCCCACAACTTTGTTAACCCAAACACACTGGTAACATAACATTCTGGGATGCGTGGGACCATTATTGCAAGGAACGTGGTGTGAAAGATGGATGGGTACTCACAACTATTCAACACAGTGCTATTATTTTGCTATTTTAAATTTACGCTGCATTAACAATCAGTTCTCCCATCTCTTTGAAGTAGATGCCGCAGCAAGTAAAAATAACCCAAACAAACAGTAGCAAGCAGGCCTGTTTTTCAAGGAGGTGGAACCACCTTCCCCCAAAAAAAAACCCTGACAAACCACAAAAGCCCAAACAAAACCATAAGAACGGGCAAGCGTTCAGTGTCCCAGATGGTTTGCTTCACATACAAGTAAAAAATCACTGTCAGAATAGCAAAATCTACCCTACGATGGAGTATTGCCTTTGAGAAGCACAGGTATGGCAGACACGAAACACCAATCAAAACCCAACACATGCCTGATTTCCCCATGTCAAGGCATGTACTCTCATTTGAGCAGGCAAACATCTACCCTGAATTATTGCTGATATGTAGACACCCAGATATCAAATTACAAACAACAGATTCAGTCAACTGAATAATTGACAGAAAATTAAAACCAGCTCTTTTACACATATCTGACTGCAATATCTGACAGCGCTTTCTGTAATGCAGGGTGGTCAGGGGGAGGAACACAGTATTATTTATACAAGATTAACAACAAGCTAAATTGAAACATTTTACTGAACGTATCCTCATGGAGACATTTAGCCCTTTTACTTTTTTATTTAAAATAAACGGTATTTCTATTTGTATTTAATTTCATTTTGTTTCATTTCTAACCGACATGCCATTATGCTTCAATTTTCTTCCCATTTCAGAGTATTCATCATTTTAGGGAAATCTGAGTATTGCAAGTAGTGTGAGACAATAACTCCACAGACTTTATGTTACAGCAGAACAAGCATCCGCTCTTTGCTCAGACCAAAGAGCTAAGGGAGAGTGTTTCCATTCTAGTCTTCATTTCAGACAGGGAAATTCAAAGGGCGTTATCAGAGTTAACCATGAAATTTCAATGCGAGTTCATTACCTAATGTTACCTTCTGTATTCCAACAAGCCACTAATTTCCTCCTATCTCAGCTTTCTATCTATCATACGGAACTAAAGATTTTCCCACCTCACAGGGTTCTTCAGCATTTGCAATGCACTTGGCTAGTGCAACGATGAGGGAAACAGAAATGCTTTTATAAATCAGTCTGCTGAATTCACATCCTTACACTCCTAAACTCACCGATGAGTTACTGCTGTGAGTCCTCAACCATTCAATGAACACCAAATATAGCAAAATATTACCCACGTCTTGATATAAGAGGGAAAACTGCATTGGAAAATTTGGGTTCTCACTGTTGAGGTAGAAGGAATAATTTTTAATTTTTTTTTTATTTGTGTAAGTTGTACCAAGTTGCTCTTGTGGTCTGTAAGTAACTCCAAGGATTCCTCTTCCTGTCCACCTTCGCTGCAACAGCAGTGTCCTCGGGAGCCCCATGAAAACTGTTATGAGCCTGGAAATTACAAGTGTCCTTTGTAAACTCTGTTAAACAAGCAAGATACTAAGAGACTACAAAAAAAAACAAAAAAAAACAGGAAAATTATATATTTGACACAGAATCTCCAGCAAAGCCAGGAGGGTTAGAGCATTCAAGACCTATTTTAAGTTTCTGGAATTAGACACCTGTAGCTATTTGCTGGCCTTCAAAAACCCTAGGCTGTTCCAGAAGCTGAACAAAAAGCAACAAGTTATCTCAACATTTTTCCATAATCTTCATGACAGATAAAAGGTTTGAAAAGGAACATAACAGAGGACACCATTTGCAAATTAAATATTAGCTACACATCTGTGAAGAAAATAAACAACTTACAGAATGCTCTTCGGGTTCAGCTCTCTATCAGCTAAATTACATCTTGTCTATGAGAGAGATAAAAATCAACAATTCTCTATCTTCAATCTATGATTTAATAAACCCATTTTTCTCAAAGGGATAAGCGAGCCTGGTTAGATTTCTGTAGTTTGCCAGGTGTAGGGCTTGGGGTTTTTTTGAGGGGAGCGTGGGGGTGTGCTTGATTTAAGTTCATAGTATCTTCCACTCTACCTTGAGCCAAAAGACATGTTTAAAGATGTTGCCACCTGTAGAGACGTAGCTGACAAACAATATGCAGACTGTACCTAAACACTTTCCTGTGTTCTGCCTTTCCTAGCAAAGGCATCAATGCTAAATTTTGTTTCATTTACCAATAAGGTAAGACAACTTAGTTTCCTGCAAAATAAATAAAAA